>CACVKI010144675.1:99218-123083 GCA_902732785.1 Trichogramma evanescens
CCCCCGAAAAAAAGCAAATACCTCGTATATTTTCAACTTTGTAGCGGACACGCGCGAAAAATATATCGTATAAATAAAAATATCGTACAATAGATACTCTATAGAGATTGTAAGAAGTAGAACGCGATCCATTGCATGCCTAAAATAAAATATGAAAAAAAAAACGATGAAAATGTATATTCAATATGTAAGAGTAGTTAAGGGAGAGAACGAATGAAAAATAACGTTTGCGACGATTAATAATCGGGCGAGAGAGAGACGAAGAAAAAGTTGGGAAAGAAAGCAAAACAATGTTCCTCGAAGCTGAGTAAGCCAGCCTTACGCTACAAAATTAGCTTTATAAAAAAAAAATAAAACTTAGAGATTCCTAGATTATTATATCGCGTATAATGGAGTAATCACTCTTAATTTATATAGAAATACTTTACATTATGAAAACGAGCGAATTATAGATATATATAAATGAAAAATAAATTTATAAATATAGATGAATTATTTTACGAGACTGCGATATTCATTGTGAGAAAAATAAAGCGAGTGAGACACGCGCGCGACACTTGTTTTTTGAGGATTTTCTACGTTAACTTCAAATTCAACAATCATATACGTGTGAGCTTGAAAACGTAAAATGTATTACGATTGTAATACGTTGTAGATGTGATTTAGTTTTTTTGTAATACGATTAATTTTTATTTTTTTTACTAAAAATTCCCCCCAGATCATTGGTCAGTATTTTGGCAAAATTTACAACAAAAAATTATATCCCCGAGTGAATGAGAAAAAGTTTGTACATACGTATGCGTGAAGGACAGGAGAAAAGTTACTATAATTGTAAAAATTAGACAAGTAAGTTCATTATAAATGAGTTATAAAAAATGTTTCAAACGCCGTGTTGAATGACTCGTGTGTGTGTGTGTGCGCGTGAGTGCGTGCGTGTGTACATACAATGTATAAAAATATAAAAATGTTTGGCATTTGTTATTTCAACGCGCGTCGCCTAATGTGTAAGCAAAGGGTCTGATATACCAAAAATAACGCACCAAAACGCGTAGACCCGTGTGTCTGCGTGTGTGCCCTCGTAACAGGCGCGCAACGAGCTTCCGTTTATAATCCACGCGTACGTGTTGCGTCGAAGGAAATTACTTTATTTGTTTTTTTTTGTTTTGTACTTTTCGCGCGCGACACGCGTTGAAAATGAGTATGATACTCGAAGCGAATGATATATATATTCGAAGATATTGGCGCGCATCCGTGTTGTGTTGTCTCCGATACCGGAAAAAATAAAGAGGCGCAGAGTAAAAAAAAGTTTATTTTCGAATATAATCTACACACGATTCATCTTCGCAATCAAACTATATAATGTACGCGTTACGGTAGCAAATGACAAAACAGTATGCATATGAAAAAAAAATAAATAAAAAAACACAAGTTATATTCTATAGAGAGCGAATTGTGGTGCTTTATTTTAGACATCTAAAAGAGCAAAATATATTAAGGGAAACAAAGTAGTAAAGTCATATTAAAAAACAAACGCGCAAAGAGTACGATAAGAATTATCGACGCCAGAGTTATATGAAATTGTAATTATTTCAATAATGCTTTGTATAATAAAAAAAAACAGGTATCTAAAAACTGGAAGTTCGTCACTTTTTGATTGACCCAAATGCATGCTCTATAAAAAATAAGAAAAAATTACTAAAATGAATAAAAAATCCATTAGCCTCTAGCGCTATTTTCCTTCTCAACGTAACATTTACGTTTCTCTGCACGAGAGGATACACGCAGTCTGGGCTTAATACTAACATCGCCATGCAGCTGCTTTGCGGGTTTGAACAATTCTTACAGCTAACTCTATCGTAGATTAGACACATAGTCCAGAAAGACATTCCCCCCCAACGATCGTCGATTAAATTTCATTCGTGTCTCGTTTTTCTCTTGCAGTAATAGGACGCAACGGAGAGCAACATCCTCGCATACGCGCTACCGATCCCCGGCCGTGCCCCAAGTGCGGCAAGGTCTATCGATCGGCGCACACGCTGCGCACCCACATGGAGGACAAGCACACCATCTGCCCGGGCTATCGCTGCGTACTCTGCGGAACCATCGCCAAGTCCAGGAACTCTCTGCACTCGCACATGTCTCGGCAGCATCGCGGCATCAGCACCAAGGACCTGCCCGTCGTGCCGATGCCGGCGCCCTTCGATCCCGAGCTGGCGGTGCGCCTCTTCGCCAAGGCCGGCCACATCGTCGACATCAACGAGCTGCGCGCCAGAGCGAGTCCGACGAACGGCGGAGGCGGGGGTGGCGGCGGGGGAGGCGGCACCTCCTCCTCCTCGTTGGGACGGCGACGATACGACACGCAGTCGATAGACGACGACGACGGGGAAATGAACGCCGACGACCCTCAAGATTTAACGATGGGCGTGACCAACCGGTAAGTGAAATTCACCTAGTCACCGAGAGAAATTCTTTTCCCTCGACCGTACATCTCATGTAATTTTTCTCTTTCCCCCCGCAGTTATGCCACGTCCACGCCCAACAGCATCTTGAGCAAGTTCAATTACACGCAGAACGGACTGCATCAGACGCCTCAGCATGGCGCGGTGTCCTCCGCGAGTGCCAGCAACGGTTGTCTGCCACCGTCCATGTCGCAATTACCAGCGGGACTTGCCGCCTTCAATCCTTTGTCGAGCCTACAAGGCCAACCGAACGGCTCGAATCCGATCGTCGAGTCGTTCCTGCAGCTCTTGGCCGATAACTCGAGCTTGTCCGGACTCGGTCAGCTGAGCCCGGAGCAGCAGGTGGCGGCTTACACGGCGGCTCAAACGAAGGCCCTCCAGATGAGCGCCTTGCGTAAGTTCGCCAATAGCGCCTACGGCTCGTCGGTGATGATGGCACATGCCGCCGCCGAATCGCCGTCTCATTCTGCGCCGTCGACGTCGAAAAATAACGAGCGAGATTCGTCGGTATGTGAGGATGACACTTTTAGCGATGAACTTGAGCCTGATACCGCTCAACCCGAATAAAAAAAAGCCGCCGAGCTCGATTGCATCGGCCGATTGCCCCGCACACTATCGCGCGCGCACGCGCGCACATGAATATCAAATATTCTCGTAAATGTACGAGATCGGTTATCCCATTAGCTTTCAATTATCAAAAAACAGCTTGCCGACGGCAGCAACAAATTGAAACGGAAAATTAAAGCTGAGAAAGAGCGCTATATCCACGAGCTAACTTGAAACTGCCGCCGCACCAATGGAGAAAGAGACTAACAAAATAATTCAGGTTTCTCGAGTAATGCCATACGAAATGAAGATGTTTGAACTTGCATGTGTGCACGAGTGAATGTAGTTTACTTTTAATAAGTAAGGTTTATGTATGCTAGTGAACGTTATCATAATACTACAGGAATGAAACCGATAATATTTTAAGAATATTTAGAGTGAGTTGTGATGAAAGAGATTTAAAAAATATATTTTATGCATTCAAACATCGGCTGTTTATCAACCGGTCTTGGATTTTTTTTTTAAACTGACGCGTTATCGAAGTTTACTAATCATTTTAAAAAAGACTTTGATTAAATTTTTAAGCAATGAATCGTAATTTTCATTCTTAAAAATATCTATATTGCAAAACAAAAAAAACGAAAAGGCTTCTCGTCGCAAAATAATTTGCTGTTTTTTCAATGGAACTAAATATTTTGTGGTCATAAACTTGAATGGCTCCAAGAAATTCATAATGAAACCACTTCTTGCCTTGATGCTCTCTAAATAGTATATAAATATTTTTCTGAAAGATTAATGATAATGAAATGTCAAACCTACAGGTTTACCGGTGAAAACGAACGATTAATCGTTTAAAAGTACAAACTTGATCAATCTCAAAAATATTACAAATATCAGTGGTCAAAAAAGAATTTATATACAATTAAAATTTAGTTCTGAACGATTCAATGCATTGATTTAAAAAAATATGTAATATAGTTGCGTGTAAGATATAGTTTAACTAATATGTGGATCTGATTATTTGAATAATGAATCTTAATAAGTATGATGATATAATTAAATTCAACGTATTCGTATAAGCTTTTTGAATGATTGAAAGTTGACTTACAAAATGAAAAATATATTGCAAGTAAACGAGTGCAATTACGAATTATTTTAATGTGCATAAGTTATAAATTTAAGCTTTTAAATATAGCTGATCGAGAGGATTTGGGAACAGGCATTAATGTATGCCCATTAAATTATTGAAATCGAACAAAAAATGTGTGAATGATTGCGTGGAGATACCTTTACCGTGCCATATACTCGTTAGAACGAGTCGAATAATGAAAATCAATTTTTCACAAAAAAAAGTAATGCAGATCTGAAAATAATGGACTTGATGTTCTTAAAATTTTTACTGAGGATCTCGTTGGTACAAAGACTCAACCACGAAATTACTACACATTTACTTTATCTCTTATAATTTACTCTTGACATATTAATTGTACTATAATAAAATAGCCGCGGATCAAGGGAATACTTTAAAATGAATTTATATCTATTAATAAAAATTGTATTATAATACGAACGGTTTAAAGAGCCGTCGCAGGCCACTGCTGACGAGTTAGAGACGACGTCGAGCATAATTGTAGTTATATTTAACTTTTATCTGAGCTTTTAGAGCTCACAAAGAATCAGATTCTATCCTTTTACCGCAATCATACGAAGAAGACGACATAATGTAAATATATATTTATATTTGATAACATTTAACGGCGCAACAGAGTCACATCCGCCGAGTCAGCCTACTAACGATACACAAATATCATAATTTTTTACCACAGTATTTACAATAATTACTATATAAAAATAATAGAGCTCTATTTATACAAGCATTATAACAGAGATAAGTTAACATATCTTAATCTGCGATGATATAAGCCGCTCATTGGAATATTTCACGCATATTTACATTTATACAGAGAATGTATTTTTACCGCGAAAAACGCGTAACTTTGTACACATGCATGCTCGATTGTATATAAAAGACAATGTGTATACCTGAACAAACTGAGGAAAAAAAATGAGTTGCCCGTCGTCTCTCGCTTGTCGCCCTTATGTAAATTGCGTTGTAACTTGGTAAAATATTGAAATATAATATGAACCCGAAAATAGTCGACAATAGTCACTTTTATCAAACAATAATACAAATAACAAAATAACAGTATTGCAATAGTTGTTAGAAAAGCCAAAGTCGATCAAGTTCTTCGACCGCAGAAAGCTCCAATCTCACTTGCAGATTTTTCTTATCTTACTGCCTTTGTTGTAATCCGTCCCTCGATCAAATCGAGCAGCAGTCAAATCCATGATCTAATCTTTCTCACAGAGATCGTTGTTAATTAAATGTGTATTTGCCTATAAAAATGTATATCTGTTGTAAAGCGTACGTAGACAGCAAAAAAGGCACCAAGATAAATCGACGCCTACATGGGAGCTTTCGTGCCGGTTTCAACTTGTGACGATGAATATTTTGTTTTTTTGTTTTTTACTCTCTGTTCATAATCGAATGCATACACAATCAATAGATAAATACTCTTGATAGCGATTATGAAGCAAACTACAAAAAAAAACTACAAAAGCATCCAGGCCGTGATACTATAATATTTATATTATTACTACTACCTAACTACTATATACCTATTTAATAAAACAGGTGATACTCTGATGAGTATCTTATATGATTCATACCAATATTTTACCACACGCTTGCCGCGAAGCGTTTTTAACAGATTAATGAACATAATACATACATAACTCTATTTTTTGTCATTTACGTGTTAATTGTTGATTTGTTGGTTTGTTACAAGTTTTTCTTTTTATACTGCTGCGGGCAACAGTTTTGCTTGCGTTCGCGCATGAAATACCATTCATGGGGAAAAATGTATACGGTTTTTTTCAAGTCTGTTAAATGATGATTATTATTTTATAAAGCGAGCCACTTATAACAATATACAGAAAAAGGATAGCTATACGTGTCAGTTATCCATTTCATCATTTGTTCTGCGTCTTTTTAACATGACTATTTTGTATGAATGATCATTAAACGTAAGCAAGTTTAAAAGATATTTGACGGAAAAAGTATGTGTATGTTATGAATTTATTCGTATGACGAATTTTTAATTTCATTATATCTATTATCGGGTTTATGCACGAATTCTTTATAAAATTTTTCTTCTACTTTTTTTTCTAAAGCCAAAAATAATTTTAAAATTTTTGTGTGTCTGAGTATGATTGAAGTTATGAATTGCTTAAAAAAAACTTGAAAAATTAAATTAATGATGAATACGATTATAATAATTATCGTAATTGTAATTATTTAAGTAATAAAATATAATGAAATAACATATAAAACGTAATAGAAATCTCACTGCCGATAAGTTTTTCTTGCGTTCGGTAAATATACATGTTGCGATTTAATGAAAATATTTATTTTTATTTTTTTTTATTATACCATTTCGCAAGCTGATGTACTTATACTCGTCTTTTATGTACGCGTGCGAGCGGAAGTATTAATTTCTCATTAATCTTACTGTAAGCAGAAGTCATTTTTGTCCAGCGACATGTGCCGTAAAAAATTCTTGATTGTAGATTTATATCTTATTATTTAATGTTGGAATCTACGAAAATGTACAGAAAAAAATCTGAAAAAGCGAGTAAGCAAAAGATATCGGAAATGCATTTGCCATTGCACGTTATAGAGATATTTGTATCGTACTTATAAGATTATGGGAAAGAATTGAATCTCAAATGCCACGCGATTATAAGAGGAGTAGAAAAAAACTCATATTGTATTTATATTGTAGATATACCTATAGTTTAAAGACAAAAACTAAACAGGGCTAACTTAAGTAATTCATGTTAAGATCGTGAGAGTACAGTTTTTCTATTATCAATTGGCGATTCCGAGCACTTTTAATTATTATTGTTACATTCAAAATATCGAATATTTCGGCAACACGCCGACTTACACACACGATATCAAACTGTTAATTGTGTACTTGAGTCGTTTTCGTTCTATTAATGTGCAATCTACGAGCATTGAACAACTAAATTTAAGATTATTCAATCTGTTGACTGTGCACCGACCAATTCCTTAACATGCCGTTTTTATAAGAATTTATTTTTGAAATCACTTATAAAGGAGAACCTGCAAAGCAAATGCAGCATCGAATCAAATAGCAAGCTAGTGTGCTCTTACTTCTTGTCGAAAATTACAATGCATATCGTAAAGTCATGGAGCAAGCAAATGTGTAATATCCAACAATAATTACGAAAACGAGTTCAAGTTTCACAAAGTCAAATAATTTAGATCTAAACTGTTATAATTGAAAATTTAAGGTGCTTTCTAGTTTATTACGTAAATTTATGTACTTATGTATTATTATTGTATTGAAATTGGCAAGTAACTCTATTCTTTACTCTTGCGAAATTTTGTTTTCACCTGTTGATTCGTATTACATCTATCATTGTGTTAATATCCTCAATTCTATTTTTCATCCTCTCATTTTCATTAGCATGTAAGCGTTTGAACTTGCCAAGTTTAAATAAATAATTTCAACGATTACATTACGTTTTTATTTCATTTTTTTCCTTTATCATTTCATTATGTTTACTCCCTATATAATTTCATGACAATATTGCATCTATATCCCATCGTAACAATCGCACAAGATTAACAGAAATATTTTTACATGCAGTCACGATATTATCTTAATCGATAATTGTAAGAATACTTGAAATTGACACGACGAAGAAAAAATTATGTAGCAATGCGAGAATGCGAAACATACAGTGGAAAGTGCCAATTATCAAGCATTTTTCGCTACATCGAAGAAGCTCGTGTTTCGCGGGTTTCGTGCCTTTTTATAGCCTGCGTAAATACATTATTCTAACACCATCAAGAGTAAAAATCGCAGGTATTCACAGTTCCTAAACTTGCCTCTACATCTACTCAAACAAGTAATGTAAAGGCTGAAATGCATTCGTAATTAAACTATTGCAAATTGTAAAAAAAAAACAAATTAAGTCAAATGGCTGATGACATTGTATACGATAATTTTCATAAACATTAACATAATTGTAATGAGGCATCACATAGCATAAAAATATAAAATAAATTATTGTTTGAGCCGATGTATAAAACTCGCAATTGTGTATGATGCTTGATAATTAAAGTAAAAAAAAAAGGTTTTATAGTGTACATGTTTTTATTATTTCATTAGACGTCAGTATAATCAATTGTCTATGGAAATAATGTGAAATGCATACAATTTTTTTAATGGTTTTTTGCTTTCTCGAAAAATGTAATAAAGAATACTTTGAGAAACTTAAAAAATGCATTTCTATATTGATTTTGTTAATGATTACAAATATACGCTCATTGTTTTGTATACAATCTTTCAATATTAAATAACATTTAAAGATAGAGAACACACAATTTTGTAGTTAATTATTGCAAAAAATTGGAAAAATTTATGTCAATAACTTTAAAAATTATCAGTTCTCGAGTAAAAAAATTATTTTTTTTATTTACAAAAATCGCGATTCGTTTTACCCAATTGGACGTCGTAAGTGTAAAATCTAAAAAAAATTTTCTATGATTCCGAACTAAACGAGAACTGTCAGAGAGACGTTTACTTTGTACAAAAAAAATGCTCAATTAATTGATTATTTACAAAATTTTCAATAACTTTAACTTCATGGTGTAATGAACAAGGAAGTTTAAATCGAAGACTGGTTGCGCGCCACTGGCATGCCATGTGAACTGTGGACTGTTGTGCAGCAATTACAGTCGACTCGAAAGTAAGCGTGGCCGGTGGAGAAGCTGATCGAGTTTCTAATTTCTGTCACTTTTATTTTTTTTAGTCCAAACGGTTAAGAGACTAATATGTAAGCTTGATTTGTTTATTTATATTAATTATTTATATCAATTATTTACATTAATTTTATCAAAGAAATTTGTTGAAATTGCAAACGTTAACAGTGTGTAACTTATTTTCATTAGAAGATACTAGAGAACCGTAAAATAAACTAGTTACACGAGTGTATTCGTATTCTCGGTTTCAATATTGATTAAGTAACTGTAAAAATTAACTTGACAACAATAAAAACAATTGAATAAAAACACCTGTCTGTAGAAATTATCGTTGTGTCTTAACTTAATCAAAACTAATTCAGATTTTTTATTTTTCCATTGTAACAGCTCATCATGGGCAAGGGAAATAATATGGTGCCCAATGGGCATTTTCATAAGGACTGGCAGCGGTACGTCCGCACCTGGTTCAACCAGCCCATGAGAAAAATCCGCCGAAGGACTAATCGCATCAAGAAAGCACGCTCTGTTGCCCCAAGGTAAGTCATCAGTTATTTTGTACTCAAAATTTCTTCCAATTATGTTTTTGACATTCATAAATACTAAACACAAACTATTTTTGCAGGCCAGTTGAGGATCTGAGACCAGTAGTACACTGCCCAACCCAGCGTTACCACAAAAAGGTCAGGGAAGGTAGAGGATTCACCCTTGCTGAACTCAAAGCTAGTGGGCTCAACAAACGCTATGCCCAGACCGTTGGCATCGCTGTAGATCCCCGTAGGAGGAACAAGTCAGTTGAAAGCCTCCAACAAAATGTCCAAAGGCTAAAGGAATATAAGACAAGACTTATTTTGTTCCCTCTGAATCCCAAGAAGGTATGTCGCTAAAGTCTATTCTTTGTTTTTAATCATACTCAAAGTTCACATCTAATGGTGCCAAATATTTTGAGCTAATTGTCATGAGTTCATTCATGTTTATGAATGAAATTGCGAAAGGATATTTTCTAAAACTAACAATTTTATATTTTTCAGATCAAGAAGGGAGAGACTGAACAGTCACAAGCTGTAACAAGCCAACTTAAGGGCAAAGTGATGCCAGAGGGTGTTAAGGCTCCTTCCGCCAAAGCAATGGCCCGAGTCATCACTGAAGATGAAAAGAAATTCAATGCTTATGTTGCATTGAGAGTTGCCAGAGCCGATGCTCGTCTTGTTGGTATTAGAGCAAAACGTGTCAAGGATGCATCTGAAAATCCAGATGATGTTACTAAAGTCAAGGACAAGAAAGCAAAAAAATAAGTTCATCAACACTGTATTATATTTATTAAATTTTAGAATAGATTTTATAATAAAATGAAATATCATAATATAATTAGATGAAATAAATTTTTTAATGAAATATTCGTGTCACACAATATCTATGAATTGGGACCCAGCATCTATCCATTTTTTTCCTACATAAAATGATAAAAGTGATTGGTCTCATTTTTTCTTATTTTTGATAAATGAAAAGAAGCTATGATCAATGATTTTAATTTAAAAAAAAAACTTAATTTTGATTCATCTTTTATTTTTTTTTATTTAACATCTTTAACAAACGATATTACTATCATTGTAATCATTATTATATTTTATTATTATTACGACTCCACTTTAGAAAAAATTGGATACTATCAGATAACGTGCAATCTTCATTGCCAACAGTACGCGAAAAACATAACCCTGTTTACACACATTACTTGTCAATGTTTTTGTATGCATGATGTACGTCAGTTCCTAGCAGGCGATGTCAGAACATCATCAGAAAAGTTGATAAAAAGAGTATAAACATTTATAGTGTCTTCGAAAATAGTGTAGTCGAGCAAAGATGTCGGTGAAAATCGGCCAGAGGGTTGAAATTGCTGGCAAGGATTGCCAGGGCGTTATTGCCTACGTTGGTCATCCAGCTTTTGCTGCGGGCAAGTGGATTGGTGTCATTCTTGATGAGCCAAAAGGGAGAAATAATGGGACCATCAAAGGGCAGTTTTATTTTAAGGTAGTGTAACAGGACTCATTGAATGAAATTAATTGCCCATGTAAGAACTTGACAGTAAAAAACCAACTTTCTCTTCAATACTGTAATTATTGATTTTGCTTACTTGGTAAGCCAATTAATTTCTTAAGTTTTTGTTAATGAATTTCATTAATTTTTTGGTTCTCAAAAAGCAGTCACATATTTAAAATTAAAATTCATTCAGGTCCTTTTATTAATTTTTGACATACTCATTATTTGAATACCCAAAGTCTAACAATTTCCCTTCTGCATTTGTAACATAGTGTCCTGACAATCATGGAATGTTTGTGAGGCAAACTCAATTAATCATGCTTGATGATGCTGGGAATCGACAGGATTCTGCAAGCCCAGCCTTATCTGCAAGTGCTAGTGGTCAAACTACTCCAGATGAAGTTGGAGCGTCAAGAGCGAGAAGTCGTCTAACAACGTAAGTGTAGTATACTAAATTATTCATTAGCTAGTTACAATTATAATCTTTGATAATTTTTCAATAATTATTTATAATTAGGATTTTTTAGTATTTTTGATACATTTTTATATAAGTAGAAACATAATTGATAAGAGTATGCTGAAAGCTAGAATACTTCATGTTAGCATGGACAAATGAGTTTGTGATTTTCATAATAACTATGTAATTAATACATTTTTGAGATCATTTGAAATTTTTTTTTAATCATAGTCCTCCATAAGATTTTGGTACAATTATTTTTCTTTTTTAAATTAATAATTTTAAAATTATGCATTTGCCTGTATCCTAATAAGAAACAGAGTCTGTATGCAAGTTATGTTTTTTAATAACATACATTAGCTCAAATTTTTAATTTCACCGTAGTGCTGCAGTACGACAAAGGAATCAACCAACAGCGTAAGTTTTCTGAAATAATAGTTTATAACATGTTTTTAATCATCAATTGGTTCTAACTGACCGTGAAAAAAAAATTAATTCAATTTTAACATGCCTACGCTGCTATACAAAGTGTTCGGAGAAAAACGTCACCAGCAAAAGTTATACAACATACAGAAAAACTTTCAGGGTAAGAAGTGAATGAGACAAAACGGTCAAAAACTGTGTTTGGTTTCATTACATAAATTCTGCTTTTCATTGAATCCATCGTGTGTCACTTTTATGTTTGTGTTTTTGTAAAATTGGTACTTGAAAATCAACTTTTATTGAGATGACTACTTTGAAAGTTTTTTTAAACGATCATTCTTATATTTTTAGTTAGTCTATTTGTATATTCTTGTGTGATTATGATTAATGTTTAAATACAACAATGCTTCGTTGGATCTGCAGGTTTGTTTTCTGTTGTGTAGTTACTTTTTAGGTTTTCATTTTTAAATTTTATTTATACCATCTATAAGTGTTGAACTATTGTCACGAACATGTACATGTATCGCTATTTTATTAATAAAATTTATGGCACAATTTTAAATATTTAACATCAATATTTTACGTATAAAAGCGCTCGTTTGAAAAAACTTATTTTGATAATGGACATTCAAACAAAAAATATTTAAAATACCAAATTCTGACAATATTAATACCTAATAAATTAAACATATCTAATGTAAATTAATTTTTATATCGAGTTCTTTTAAAAATCTTTGATTCTTTAAAAAGTTAAATCAAGGTTGTAACAGTAGCTTCAGAAATACTTTTTTAAAATTGTAATCAAATTTCAATTATTCTCACTACGATCGCTCCTCGCTGAAGCTTAAAAACTGCGTTTAACATTTAAATTTGCATTAATTTTTAATTTTACCTTTTTCCTTTTCATGTCACAGTTCTAGATTATCGTTGAGTGGTAGCAGAACTCAATTGAAGGCTCCTAGTACCGAAAACCTTAGCACAACTAGTGGCTATGAACGTAAGGATGCCGGAGAGTCTCACATACCCGCACCGATGACAGTGATCAAACGAGCTTCTTTCATCGAGGTATTTTAAAAATGCTCACTCAGTCATTTCTTTACAATTTTTCCCTTTCACATTTAATTGTGTTTTTTAATCAATACCTATATCTGGTTTTCGGGACTATTACGTTTATCTTTTTAAAAAATTAATTTATTGATACTAATTGACAATGAAATATTAAGTGAAATGTTTCATAGATCAAGAAACTAAATTCATAAAAATTCTGTAAGCAATAGATGAATAATTTATATGTTTATTTTGTTCTGGTTGAGGTAAGTTAATGGTTTGATAAGTGTTTTCTTGGAGACGTAAAATTTATTGTCACTGCATCACTTTCTGACTAACTAGAATGCTGAAAAGATCAGTTTCAACCATCACGATAAAAGCAATGGGACAAACAATTTAAATAATGGTTGAAGTATAATGTCGGAAAAGTTGTTGAACGAAGTAATGCACGGCTATTTTCTTATCTTATTTTTCCGAACAAATTCTTGTATAGCACAGCCACCAAAATATGTTGCAAATATTGTACTATTGCTTTTCACAAGTGTGCCTTGTGAAAACAGTCTTCAGAGGAAAACATGTCCACTCACATGAAACTACGTGTTTTGCAGAAAAATCCTAGCACGAGTGCCGCTTCCAGCAAAAAATCAAAGACGTCCGAAGAACACGACAATGTAATTAATACTCAATAATTTTTTTGTTTTCAGTTTATCTATATATGCCTCCTAACGTTAATAATCAGTGTTTATTTAATGGTTTTAATATAATGTATCATTTTAACTTCGTTATTAACCCTCTCGATCATTCACCATAAAAAATGACACTCATTTATTAAGTTCGTTTGAAAATCGTGTATTTTTTCTCACGCGTATATTATAACAAAAATAAAAAAAATTGCATAAATAGTCAATATCTGTGGCTCTCTAAAATATGATGTTGACGGAAAAAGTATGATAAACGATTTTAAAACGATCTTGAAAAATGTAACAAATATATAAATCTATGTATTATAAATTATTAAAAATCAATTACAGAGTCAATCACAAGTGTTCTAAAAAATAATTGCTTGAAAAATTTTACCGCATGATCTGTAATCTGTATTTTCTCGTTGCTTTCATGCATAACTAGTATATAATTTACCTCAACACCTACACTAAAAAAATTTAGTCATGAACATCCCATGGAGCATTTCACTGTTTGGACAAATTTCACATTTTTTCTTTAACTCTAGCTATTATCAGAGGGCAGTTTTGATTGTATATTTTCCTGAAATTGAATATTCATTTTAACAGTGTGCAATCATCGCTCTCATAATTACGGCGATCCATTTGCTTTTTTATATCATTTTGAAATGATGTTCATCTGCTGTAAATATTTTTTCTCATTTAATTTATAGCAGGTGGGCATACATTTCGACTAATGAACAAATTTAGATATTTAGGTTTACTGTTTAGGAGTGTTTACTAACCCTCACCACGAAGCAAGATATGTCACGTGCATTTTCATGTCATAAACATTGGAAGCTGTCGCCAAAGAAATATGTGTTGCAAAACTTTCCATTTTATATACATAGATAAAGTCGATATTTTTAGTGACTGTGATAGACCACTATGATTGCATTGCTTTTATGTTACTATCTTAACTAACTGAGTGTTTACCTTTAATTGAAAAAGAGAACTTTGTGGTCATTAGAAATAATTAGTAATACTAACAACGTTCTCTGGAAAAATAATATTAGTCCCTTGACCGCCTAAAATTTGAATGTTCATAAAACTGGAAAATTAATAATAATTAGGGTGATCATAATACTTATACGAGCATCAGTTTTTCGAGTAACATGTGTAAGGGGTGATCTAAAAACATCTTTTACATTGACAAATATTTCGTTCGATTTTGCGTAACAAAAGATTTTTTTGTTCTACCATACAGACGGGCTTTGTAGAAAATCTAAAGCCACAATTCGTTCCTGGTCAGGCAATAGGTCCAAGTGCAATATCCAACACGATGGAAGAGAAACTTTCGCTTCTTCAAGCTCAGCAAGAAAATGATAATCTGAAAGCACAAATAAAGGATTTGAACGAACGCATCGAAGTGTTGCGCGTAAAGAGGATGCAAGACAAAGACAAGATGAAGGAGTTTGAAAAGGTTCGACTGCAGTGCGAGCAGCTCATCGAATTTAAAAATAAAGTCATGGAGACTCAGGTACTTATCTCAAGCGAAACAAATCTTGCTCATTTAATTTTTGCCCTAATTGAAATTTTCCCCTAGGCTTCTTTGCAAAGAGATTTACAAAGGGCTCGTCAAGAGGCTCGAGACGCTCACGCGGCCCGTGAGCAATATCAGGATGAAATGGCTGATTTGTCCGAAACCGTAGAAATGGCTACGCTCGACAAAGAAATGGCCGAGGAAAAGGCCGAAACTCTACAAATTGAGCTCGAACAACTGAAAGAGAAGCTCGAGGAGCAATCGTTGGATCTGGAAATTTTACGCAATGAAATGTCAGAAAAGGTACGCTGCAACGTTCAAATGGATATTTTTTTTCATTTAAATAAATGATAAAATTGTTAATTGTTGTACAGATGGGCAGCGGAGGTGTGAGAGAAAATGCCACGAGTTTTGAAGTCAAACAATTGGAGCAGCAAAATACCAGGCTTCGCGAGACTCTCGTGAGAATGCGAGATTTATCGGCCCACGAGAAACACGAGTTCCAAAAATTACAAAAAGATCTCGAGCAAAAGAAATCGGAAATCCTGGAGCTGAGCAGAACAAAAGAGAAACTATCCGCTCGGGTTGAGGAGATGGAGCATCAAATAGCTGATTTGCAGGAACAAGTGGATGCTGCAATGGGCGCTGAAGAGATGATCGAAGTTCTTGGAGAACGTAAGATAGCTTTAGAGGAAAAAGTAGCTAAATTAGAAGAAGAAGTATCAGATTTAGAGGCCCTTCAGGTATTTGAAAAATTTTTATTAGAAATAATATTAACATTAACTCATAGCTTATAATTGTATTTTATTTCAACAGGATACGACGGATCAATTGCTCGAGTCGTCGAAGGAGCTCGAATTGGAGTTACGCGAGGAATTAGACATGGCTCTCAGCGCAGCTCGCGAAGCACAGCGTCAGAGAGACGCGGCTCTGGAAACTCTATCGGATAGAGAATTGACCATTTCGAAATTCCGCGAGCTCACTCAAAAACTGCAAGTCCAGTGCATCGAATTGCAAGAGAAATTGCAATCAACGGGTGGCGTGAAAGGACAGACCGGACAGCAGCTAGCTGAAATTTTAGATTTCCAGAAGACGTTCGCCGAGAGTCGAGCGCAGACCAAAGCGGTCGACTTGGAGCTGAGGCGGCTGGATGCCGAGGAGGCTCGAGCCCACGTCAACTACTTGCTGTCGTTCATGCCGCCGGCGTTCATGAGTCGCGGCGGCGACCACGATGCAATTTTGACGTTACTCTTGATTCCCAGGACGATACAGAAAACTGATATCGTCGTATCCCAGGTCAGAGACAAGTACAAACTCGTCGAGAAAGTCGACAGGGCGTCGGTGCTCAAAGGTCACGCGGTGGCACAGGCGGCCTTCAGCTCCCGACTGGCCGCGCACATGTACAGTTTGCAAACGTCGCTGGGCTGCTTCGATTCAGCCCTCAAAGCCTGCAGCACGGAAAACTTATTGAAATTGGGAAGCGCGTATCCGGAGATAGCTGCCCAGGAGAAGGCCGTCGATTCGTTGATCGAACTCGCGAAACGAGATCAGCTCGATGAGAATCTCGCGATGGAGGCTATCGAGCGCTGCTGTGCCTACTTCTTCACCCTCTACGGCGTGTACTTCGGCGAAGAAGATTTCGCCAATCAAGCAAAACTAGTTTACAATGGGACTAAGTGAGTACGATTGTTATACCGAGCGAGAAGACTCGACGCTAACATCGATTATTTGATTTTCAAGGTGCATCGGCAGTGCTTGCGAAGCCATACGAGTGGAGGCGGCAGCCCTAAAAACTCTTATAGACGGCGAGCCAGGGGACATGGGTTTACTGTGTCAACACATCGAGCTGACCTGCAATTCGATCGAGCAAAATTTGAAATCAGCCAGAAGACGCGTTCCCCGCGACTCTCTGAACGCCTCGACTCCCAACGAGGCTCATCTCGGACTCGAGCAGCACTGGTTCGAGCAAATACAGAACTGCTACGATCACGCCGTAAAACTGATGCGCACCCTTCACGATCTCGTGAAAAGCACGCTCCAAGCTGTACAAAGTTCCGGAGGTGAGTTGATTTTTCAATCGGTTATTCGATTATACGATTTCTCCACCACCCCTCCTCGCAATCAAGATCTTCTTCTATAAGGTCTCGCGCGGCGCCTGCCAAATCGACGTTTAATTGACATTCGAGGTGATCAATTTTCCCAAGATGCTTAATTGAGCGTGTACTGTTTGCGAGAAAAGAACGACTTTTTGAAACGCAAGCGCGCACTCGATTACCAGTGATCCAATTTTTCCCGGGCTTGAATGCCTCATTAAGCACGTTTTATTGGGAAGCTGAAATTGGGTCAGTGATCGAACTTTTTTTTTTCAATCAAAGAAAACGATTTGAAAACTCGATTTATCCCGAGACGTTCGCCCGACGATTCAATTTTCGGACTTTAGACATTTCAATTATCGCGATGAAAGGAAAAAACATATTTATTGTATTACTTTTGTTTTTCAAAAAGCATCAATGGAGCAAGAAAAAGGTTTGAGCTCGCCGCGTATGAAGGAAATGGCTGCCGTATCGACGGAAAAAGTCTACGAATCCGACGACATTGGTGCAATCGCAACTATAAAAGCCAGCCTCGGTGTGATACAAAAAACCGCTTCCAATCTGTCCGAGCGCATGTCCGAGTGCGAAAACGAACTGGCAATGAGCAGTACCTCAGCGTCGCAGAAGAAATTATCTAACGCGGAGGAAACGAGTCCTATCTCCATCAGAGCGCAGGCGGCTCGAAAAGAGCTCGAGGAAACGAAAATTCTCACGAGGTAAGTAAAAATAACGAGCAATGAATTTGGCGACGCGGGGAAAAAAACTCGTTTCGTATATTCTTGCTCTATTCGAGCTCGCATACGTGCAATTTTACAAAAATGCCATGTTTACTCGACATATGCTAAGTAATAATGAACTTACATTTTTTTTCCTCGTAGAAAACTCGAGGCGAAAGACAGCGACATACGCGAGTCCAAATTGGCTCTTCGCGAGAAGCAAGAAGAGTTGTCTGAGATGATCTTGAGAAAAGAATTGGCCGAAAAGCGCCTAGCGACGCAACAGCACGAGCACGAGCTAGCTATCGAGAAACTCAAGAGAAACTTGGAGGAGGTGCAGACTCAATTAAGAAGAAAGGTTTGTATTCTATTTTCCGACTATGTTATTTAGTTAAATTTGATTTTTGGCAAGAGTTTGATTCTCCATTATTATTTGATGGTTCTTAAAATCATTTTATCTCTCTCTCTCTAACGAGCAAAAATCCATTGCAGGAAAAGGAGTTCGAGGAAACGATGGACCACTTGCAAACGGATATCGACAGTTTAGAATCAGAAAGAGGTCAGCTGAAAGAAAAACTCAAATCTATCGGCAAAAAAGGAGGCGTTCCGTCGACTCCTGGATCGGAAAATCTACCGAGTTTCGCGTCTTCTGGTACACCCATGCTCGAGGGTGCTCTGCACGATAAGCTCGAAGCTCTACGGGAAGCTCTGCGCGACGAGTCTCGTCAAAAGCGAAATCTACTCGCTGACAGTCTACAGCGGAAACTCAACGCTCTGCCGGTTTTGCCTAAACTGGACGTGAAACCCGATGACGATCCCAAAGTCAAGGAACTCGTGGAAAAGAAAACTGAACTGCTCAGGGTTCGTTCAATTTAACTTAACTCCCGTAATCTAAAATTTATGAAAATAATGTATCGATTTTTATTTTTTGTAGGAGGCCAAAAAATTGACGTTCTTCCCAGTTGTGCCAGATTTAACGCGAAAAAAACTGCTTCTTGCTACGGATGAACCTATACTAGAAAAAGCTTTGCCTGTCTATCAATTGCTAGAGAGGGAGCAAAATCTTAGAAATTTGAAGAACCGCGTCGACGAATTGAGCGTAAGTAACCGACATCTCGTAAATACTGTTATAACGATTCTAATATTTTTTGCTTTTCACACAGAATCAAGTCCGAGAAGAAACGATAAAGCGTACTTTCGGAGGCCAGGCTGAGGCGGAGTTTGCCGTATTTCCATCGCGGCATGTGGCGGCAGCTTTGAAAAATTCCAAGGAACCTGTCACGGCTGAAATTATAATACCGCGAAAGGGCCCGTCGCAAATCATAAACATGCCCGTTGGTACTCAAGAACTGCGTAAAGTTCACATGCTGTTATCTTATTAAAGCTCTATAGAATTGTATTATTGTACAGACTTACCGCAAGTAATTATTGCTTTTTTTGTCCACACTGGCATATCGACGACATAATTGCATAATTAGGTAAATTTAATTTCGCGTCAGTGTTTTTCACCCTGTTACGGAAAAGATGAATGAAATGTTATAATTATATATATAACTGATGCAGTATAAAATTACACTTTCTCGAGAATTAAAAATGTGTAAATAGCTTATATATTGATGGAATAATAAGAATGAACAACGCACAGAATGCAGTTAATGAATTTTTGATATTTTTATTTTCACCTATGATTTTTGTTTCATAAATTGATGAGATTAACTTTGTGAAAGTGCAAAACAATGAAGATTCTTCGTAATTGAAACTTCATTGAAGCGTGTCTTTTTGTCATTTATTTTCGATACATATCGATAAGCTCGATGAATGTGCTTCAGTGATTGTTTTAAATTTATTACAGATATTATTTTTTTTATTTTTATTTTTTCTTAAATAACAACTACTATACGAGAAAATTAGACCGTATCAGCTAACGCCTTACAATTATATTATATTTTAATATGTAAAATGTACCAATTACAATAAAAACAATAACGATGAAATATTTAAATTCTATTTTGTGATATAAATTCCATTGTCATGCACATTGATTTATTTTCTGAACTGAAAGTCGGTCGCTTTAGTCCCTACGACAATGTTTATAAGTTTTATAAAAAGTTTCTTTTATTTTAACAATACAAAAATTAATTTTATATATATTTACAGTCATTCGCATTTATAGCTCTTATTTTCGCATAATACAAAACAATAACGAATGTCGCGTTAATTCACTAGATAACACAGAAATAAACTATCGAATCATTTTTAATAAGGTAAAGTTTTTTTAGAGTTAATTTTTTTCTCGTTAGAAACTTAATAGCTTTATAATTATGACATCTGACTGAATAAACTTTCTTTACACATCTAGCCTTATATCGCTTATAAATCTACGTCGCAGCTTTAACCTACATATAGAATTCAATAGCAAGAGTTTGACAGTAATAGACGCTGTTTCGAAGTGGAATGTATAACAAGTATTTGTTGATGAGTATGTCCGTAATTTTATTTTTTAAAGCATGCTTTACTATATTTAATCGTACTTTTATTCGTTTTCATATTTACATCGATTCGTTTATTATTTCCTAAGCGAACAATCGAATGGAAGCGACTCTACGACGAAGACGATCGCTAAATAATATCAACAGTTTGAGTTTGCACAGCATTCGCATTAGAGCAGTATGGTTTGTTAAATAAGAAAATAAAACAAAGAGCACCGGTTGGATCTCATCGACGCTCAAAGCCAACGAGACGTGGCGTCACATATTTACACGTAAATCGTAATACTGTTTTCGAGAGCATCAAATTATCGTAACAACAATTCGCGTCGTTAAACGAAGAAGCAACGAGAGCTTTGGAATAATGGATATTTGCGAGGACAAAAGTTGAATCTTTGAGTGAGACGACTTCTCCGTTGGGGCGAGGGACGACATCGACGAGGTGTCAAAGCGCCGTCTCCTCGGTGCGACGCTGATTCGGCGAGGTGGTGCTGGTAGCAGTGGTAGTCTGCGAGGTCCCCTGCTGCTGTTGCTGCTGCTGCTGCTGCTGCTGTTGTTGTTGCTGCGCCTGAGTCTCACCGCCGCCGAACGTCACGGAGAAGTCGGTCCTGTCTCACGTCCTCGAGGTCTGCTGGCGCCAATTGGCGTTGGTCATCTGGCCCCGATGCTCGGCGTTGGGATGCAGAGCGTCGAATCGGCCACCCGAGTCCCGAAAGCAGTGGCGACAGGTCAGCCGCCAGAACGCCATGCGAAAGTCGGCCGAGTAAAAGGCGTAGATGAAGGGATTGATGGCCGAGTTTATCCAGCCTGTAACGAGGCAAGAGCGCATATCAAAGAGAGGAATTTCGAGAGAGAGAGAGAGAGAGAGAGAGCAGAGCTGAAATTGAAATTTATCAAGTCCGTGTGTGTAGTAGACTGGATGCAGCTGCTTATATATACGAGAGCGAGGGACTAAGGAACGGACGGAGGGTGGTTTGCATGTGTAGGTATTCGCGGCCTGCAAGAGTCAATGTTTATTCATGAATCTGCACTTGGCAACAGCAGCAGCAGCAGCAGCAGCAGCACCTCCAGCTCGAGAATGAATCATAGTCCATTAAACCTCAGCTCCGACTCATAATTATTATATCTACTCTTGCACGGGGCAGAGAAAGAGAGAGAGAGAGAGCTTGCAAGCTCTGCAAGCACAAACGCGACTAGACGTGTACCTAGTTAGGTAGGTACGAATTTGTACGGAGCTGCTGCACACGGCTGCTCTTGTGCGGTGGCTATTTTTCCAGGACAAATAAACAAAGCTCCCTGCTGCTGGTAGTGCTGCGTTTAGTTTAGGTACTCTGTATGCCGTATGGATCATTCGAAAATTCGTATGTGGTTTCGTGCGCGCTACGCGAGAAGTCTCATAAATCAACTAGTGCAGTGGCGCGCGCTGCTGCTGTAGTAGCGAGCAAAGTTTGTAGCCGGGCGCGCGCGAGGCATGATTTATGACGCGAAAAGAGAGAGAGAGACTAGTCGCGAAGATCGGGCCGGAAGTCAAAGTCGAAAAAGAGACAGGACGCGCGCGACGAGCTGATATATATTACGACGTGTTCATTTGAGTCGAGCCGTCGACGCGCGGTATAACTCGATTATTTCATCGCGTGCACTTGTAGTTTTTTTTTTTTTTTGCATTCTATTATGTATCAAGAGAGAGACAACAAGAGACAAGGAGGGGACGAGGACAAGAGTGGCTGCAACAATATGGAAAAGAGCAGCCCTCGACGGGGGCTGCACTTGTGTAAAGAGAGCCTATAGGCCAAGTGGGCTAATTATCTCTTTGAAGATCGACGAGCACGTGCTTGTGGATGATAGGAGATATAGGTATACGATATAGTTGATTACTCACCGAGCCAAGTGAGGGCCGGCATGAGGGCGTCCGGCGGCGCGACCGGTACGAAGGGCGTCGCCAAGTAGAGTATGAAAAAGGGCAGCCAGCAGAGCACGAAGCCACCCACGACCACCGCCAGAGTCCCGGCGGTCTTGGTCTCGCGGGTCACCCGATTGATGCAGCTGCTGTGCTGATGGCTGCGTATCGTCCCGAGCCTACCGAGGCTGCTGCCGCTCGGCTTGGCGCTGCCGCGACTCGGACTGAGCAGCGTCGTCGGGCCGCCGCCGCCACTGGACTCGGTCGTCGTGGGCGAGCTCGGTCCTCCTCCAGCCGATGCCGCTCCCTGATCGTTGCCGGAGGAAACGACGTCCAACGACGGCACCTGCAGAGTGGTACTCGTGGTGGCTGGCTTGGTGGCCGGCGCAGCGGTGCTGGTGGCGTCGCTCGTCGTGCCGTACTCCGAGACGGAGAGCCTCGACGACAGGGCCTGGCGCAGCGACGACTTGGCCAGCTTCGTCGACGACGCCTGTCGAATTTTCCAACGAAACACGTGTAAGCAATCGAGCGGGGGGGCGCACGTAAGAATACAAGCGCGCGCGAGAGAGTACAAGAGCCGAGCTTGGCATTAATTAGTCAGAAATGGAGTGGCAAGCTCCATGTATACACAATGTAGAGAGAGTCTATGTATGAGCTTTATGGCGCGTGGGGGGTGGTGGTTGCTGTAGTTGCGTTATGCGCGCTACGTGCAGATGCACTGCCACATCCTTTATATATACTATATAATGTTCTCTCGCTCGCTCGCTCTCGACGTCGAGCTTACAAGCTAAATTCGAATAAGCCAAGTTTCTCTATATCAAGCCAGAAGTTGGTGCACTGAGAGAGAGAGAGAGAGAGAGAGAGAAAGAGCGGCTACCGGCCTCTCTCTCTCTCTCTCTCTCTCTGCGCTCTGTGTGTGTGTGTGTGTGTGTATTTACATAATTTAATGCTGCACCAAGCGGCTGGCGGCAAAACTCGTCTAGCTACGACACAGCCTTATATACGCGTTATATATTATATATTATAGCTTGGATTTATAATATACTCGCGGCCTCCCCCCGTGTATAGCAGATTTATTAGCTGCACTACCTACTCCGCATACTCGCGGACGAGAGGAGAATTCGAGTATATATAATTTACAATGGAACGCGAAGAATGCCCAACTACCTGTGGACAGTTCCTCCTGATGACGGAGCGCTTGTGAGCCCTGGGAAAGCCGCCGCCGTCGAATTTGCCGTGATGCTCGGCGGCAGCGGCCTGATGGTGATGATGATGGGGCGCCGCCGAGGAGTCGCTCGTCTCGAGGCTCCGATGACGCTTGGCTATGACGCACGATATCCGCCCGTACACGTAGAGCATCACCAGCATCGGCAGGAAGAAGCTGCCCATGGCCGAGAAAACGACGTACGAGCGGTCCATGTTGTACGAGCACTTCTTGTCGATCTCGAGGCTGTTCCTGACCATGGGGAAGCAGCCGAGCAGAGGCGGACTCGTGATGGCCCCGGCCGAGATCCAGACGACGACGATCATCAGGCCGGCCAGGCGTTTGCTGCGACGCCTGCGGCTGTAGATTAGCGGCTGCGTCACCGCCAGGTATCTGACGATAATTCCAGCGATTAATTCATTTCGTATGTAACGAAGGGGG
>CACVKI010144675.1:123136-146708 GCA_902732785.1 Trichogramma evanescens
GCGATCTTTTACAGAGCTCGGGGACGACTAATTGCCAGCGAGTAACTGAATTAAGCACGAACTGTAACGAGAGCCATTGTGCTCGCGGCGGCGACGGCAATTAGAGCCGCGGCGACCACAGGTAATATTTATTAAATTAAATATATTATATGAAACAAAACGCGCGGGGCTAAATTGAAAAGGACCACCTTACAGCGGCCAGTGGCAAAAAAAAAGGCGAAGCAGCAGCAGCAGCAGCAGCAGCAGCAGCACGAGCAGAGACAGAGAGTCAGAGAGCTGTATAGCTGCGGCGAGTTGTGGCGCGCGCGCGGAGAGAGAGCAAGAGCGAGTTCTCGTCACGTGCGGGTGGGCGCCGCGCGGCATATAATCAGCTCGTTTTCCACGTCGAGAATTACGTGACTTGCCTTGGCTACTCACTCTCTGCGCTTTTTTTTCATTTCGCCTCCGCTGCTGCTGTGTGCATATGCATACATATATATGTAGGCGAATGGATAGTAGTGGTGCTTACAAGCTGCGCTGCAGCCAAGTGATAGTAGTGGTAATATAGCTTACCTGTCTATGGATATGGCGCAGAGCGACAGTATGCTGGCCGTACAAAGTAGCACGTCGAGCGACACCCAAGAGTCGCAGAGTATCTCGCCGAGCTCCCATTCGCCGCCGTTCAGCTGCGCGTACAGTGTTGACATACGGAAAATTTCAATTATTCTCTACTTCGCCCTGCTACATATAGTCGACGATTATGCAAATTTATTATTGCACACCTATTTTGGGTGTTTCTGCCAGGAATCCCGAAAAGAAGCTGAACGAATTTATACCCGCAAATTTCTATACTTATTAAATTCTGCAGCTCTTACGTGTACAGCTCGCATACCTTTATATATTCTTATATTATAGTCAGGCTTTGGAAAGAGAGTTTAGCGCGTTACGTATCGCGTTATACCGCACGTTTTCCGCCAGGCAACTTTTAGCCCCTTTGCGGTGCTTTTAACGCCACCGCAGCAGCGCACAATGCCACACTCGAGGCGCGAATAATTCTCAAGAATCCTTTTTTCCTTTTGATTTCGAGGCTTCTCGAGACTCGATTGTGCAAGATTTGATTAAATTTCTGCTAAAGCGAGAAGCACCGCAACCAGGCTAATTTTTGACATTACTATTTCGCCACCCCGTAAATTTTTAAAGCGCGTCCAAAACGACGCAATCCGATCGCACAGCGCGAGGTGTTTTTCGACGGTACATGGCAGTTAAAATTAACGCAACGGCATGCGCGCCCGCAAATACGTGTCGCGCGCGCGGGCGATTCGATCGAGCGTGAAAATTCCGAAAACAAGCGCCACTATCCGTCGCGTGCTGCTGGCTATGCAAATGGCTTTTAAGACGCAACCTACGGTACGGATCGCTGCTACCGCTGGGGCGAATTTACATGTTGCCGCAACGATGCACCGCGCTGCATGTGCACGTATGTGTAGAGGACAAAAAAAAAGTGAAAAAGAAATAAATTCGATACGCGCTTTGAAGCTCGAACTTTACTTTTGTGCCGCTGCAGTCTAACGGGGCTCGCAGCAGCTCTTTGCGTGCACAGCTCACCCCCACACACGCGTAGCCGTGATACACCCACGTGTACACAAAGCTCGCGCGTGCCAAACTCGTTATTATATTCCGTATGTGCATATGTGCGTGCGGGCGGGGGTACGGTAAAACAAACGCCACGAAAAAGTTACGTTTATCCGCGCGTGTCTATACATGTATGCACCTGCACGCGTACCTATATGTATATAGGTATCTGTGTAGTGCGCAGCCCGGCCCAAATCCACTTGTTATTTTCTTGCCAACCGATGCTTTCCGATCGTTGTTCTCTCTCTCTCTCTCTCTCTTTCACTCTCGTTTCGCCGCTTTATTTTCCAGTTTTGATATTTTCATGTGTGCGCGCGTTAAAATTGCAGTCATTTTCCATCGGAAGATATTATACATATACCGGAGAACTGCAATTTAATACTTAAAATTAATATTGAAAGCGCCGAAAGAGATAAAAAAAAACATTTAAAATTGTAATTTTACTTTCGTAGTATACGAATAGCTGGCTCGCGCTTCTGAGTATGAATACGAAAAGCTCGATGGAGTTTATTAAAAATTCATCGGATGCTGTTGCACGTTTGCGCAGAAGAGAGAGAGAGAGCTGCTTTGCTGTTGCTACAAATCATCAATATGGCCTATTCCACAATGATTTTTCCCTCATTTTTCATGTTTATTTTTATCCTTCGTATGCTGTTAAATTATGTTTATTGATCCACCCATTATGCCACTTTGTAAAATGCTGTATTCGGGTCTCTGAAAAAACATATTTCAATATTGGCCAATTTGAGCTAAATGTACAACTATTTTTTTTTTTTTAAGGTGGTTTGAGGTTATAAATATCATTTATGAGAACAAATTTGAATTCTACGACAAATTTACTAGAAAAAAACATAATTCAATTTAATTTTTTTCATATTCACCCCAAACAGGCAGAGTAACAAGCAAAATAACATAACAAAATGAAAATTTAACTTTGAGCCACTGTAGATCCACGAGGAATACACCTAGAGGGCTAAAATTTTCAGGATTATCATGTTTCAATATACTCTATAAGAGTACAAACTTAGTCTGAAAGTCATTTTTTTGGCTCATCACGTTTGACGTGGAATAGCCCATATATTTATGTAAAGTAGACTGCGTAAAGGTTTCGAGCGCAGGCCCGGACCGACTCGAGCTTTCGCGTCAGATTTGTCGATTACGAGAGTGCGTTACGAGATCCCGTACGTATCAAGATGCGATATTTTCCTGCAATTCAAATTCAACGCGATGCGCTTTCATTACGTTTTAGATTAAAAAAATTTCGTGGCAAAGTTCACGACTCCGAAATTAGTATTCTAATTGGAAAAAAATTCTTTCGTTCTCGTTGCATCCGTTTGTGTTACGCTTTAATCCAAAATTATTATTTTCGCTCGCTCCGAGCGCTATACGCGAATCGAGGAATGAAACGTTAAATGATTTAATTAAGGATTTCGTGCGCGCGCGACGACTGCGCGGCAACAACAAAAAAAGAAAAGAAAAAAAAAGAATGATTCAATTCACGCGCGGGCACGTGGGTGTTAACGCGCGTCGAAAAGTCCTCCTCCTCCCTCCCTCCACCCACGACAAAGCGCGACGAGCGGCGGTGGCTCATTGTGTGCTGTTTTCTTGCGCCTTCGTCGCCTCGGCGGCGGCATAGCCTTTTGTCTGGCGGCGCCGCGTTTGTGTAATACAGAAACTTTTCTTTGCAAATTAGACAACGATCAAAAAAAGCTACGGCAAGTGTGAATAAAGTTAAGGCGCGAAATTGCACGAATTGCAGATGTGCAGCAGCCCCACTAATACACGTTGATACAAAAGCTCGCGACGCGTCGATGAGCCGCATTTTCATTCGCGAGCACTGTATAAAACTAGCTGCAGCACACGAGGTACTGTATGTGCGCGACAGCAGACTCGGCTCCGCGCGATCGCATCGATTTTCAGCTGCTGCGGGCGATGTTGTTGGGAGGAGAAAAAAGTGTTGACTCGAGGCAATATAAATCGATTCGTTTTGCGGACAGGCGAGCCGGAAAAAACCAAGTTTTTTATCAAAAGTAACAGTTTTAAGAAAGTTTCAGGGTTACGCGCGGAAAAAGCTGCGACGCTGATTTAATATACGTGCCGACGAGATATTGCGCCGACTTATATCGCACGTACACTATGCGGAGTCTATTTTTGTCCATTGGAACGTGAAACGGAACATGTGTAAGTATGCGAATAGATGTTCCATTCCGCGATCAAGTGGACAAAAATAGACTCCGCATAGTATACGCGTACGTAGCCCAGTGCCGGATTGCGGCATCATCGCGCCAAGATTAAGATTTATATTCCGCGAAACGTGGCCGCGCGACTTTTCTGCTCGATAACAGGATATTTGCTCGCACGAAAGATGACACTCGCTTTGCTTTAGGAAAAGTATATATTAATAAGCTCGCGAGCAATCGACAAATTCATTTTTTCTCTTCAGGTATACATTGTCCGTCCTTTATATCAAGTAATATTTCGACATAAAACTTTGGACTTTTTGTCGTCGTCGTCGTGCTCTCGCAAATTGAATAAAACATGAATATAACAACGAGCAGGATAACAATGATCTCCAAACGAGCTTTAGACTTTTCTCGAGGGAGCAGGTCGCTCTCTGTATGCTACTTTTGTGTCGTCGAGTAATTCGCATATTTACATCTCATTGAGTTTTCGAGAGTCACGGTATGAAAACGGAAACATATTTTCCGATTTTACATGTGGAGCGAGAGATGCGTGGCTATATATGTATCCGAGGATCGATCGATCGCGAGAGAGAGAGATTCCGGCGCGATGATCAAAGTCAACTGGGTATAGGGTCGGTGCGGTCTCAAGTAGCAACAGCAAATATGCGAATACCAGAATTAGAGGTCGCGCGGAGGGAATCGGCCCTCGCACACACACACGCATACACGGCCGGTAATTAGCGGTCGACTCATGCCGATTGTTTCTCTAAACGAAGGGGTCTCTATGTGCGTACCTGTAGCAGCACAGCCGGCGGCATGACCGCCAATCCGACCAAGAGATCAGCCGCCGCTAGGCTCGATACGAAGCAATTGGTAACGGACCGCAGCCGACGCGTCGTTATTACCGCCGCTATGACCAGTGTATTGCCCACCTGCAACAGCAACAACAACAACAACAACAGCAATAAGCGACGAAACGTATATGTATACAAGTATAAATGATCGGTTGGCAAAAAAAAAGTCATATTATATTCGCAATTGGCAATTGGAGCTCAGCTGTATATGCATATAGATTGGCTTGGCAATTTAACTCGTGCAGCCACGGCTATACAGCAGGGCGCAGCGTGCAGGAGGAGTTATATTAGAGACGTGCAGCAGCAGCAGCAGCAGCAGCGCCGGGCAAATTCATCGAGCGGATTTAATCCGATCGCCCTCCTGCCTGCCTGTGTGTATGTGGGTTTGTGTAACGTTTATACAGGGGCTGCTGCAGCGAGGTATGAGGCTTGTGATCTATTGGCATTCCGCGCTGAGTAATATTGCGCGTTTCTGGGCGCGTTCATTATTATCCGATTGCCATCCGCGGAACGTAGCGCCAACTTTTTAACCGCCGGAAATAGCTATTTTGTACGCGAGACTCTGCTCGTCCTCCGAAATTCTTTATCCATCTCTCGGTTTGCTCGAAATCAATCAAGACGATCGTGCGCGCGCGCGCGAGGCCAAATTAATAATGGATCGATTAATTTGCCGTGCCGAGTGAAATCAGTTGAATATGCATGAATCTCTCTCTGGGAGCAAGTGCACCCAACGTAGTATACGTATATATTTGAAAATTCCATCGTGTATACACAATACTCGTTGTGTGTGTATATACAGGCGGTTCATCGACTCCGAAGCGCTTAGAGAGAGAGAGCAGAGATGGTAACAGCAGCGGTGCACGCACGAAATCTCCAAGTAGCAACAATGCGGGCGGCCGCCCCCCCTTACACCACTACTTTGGTACGCTATACAACGCCATATATTATATAAGCTGCACTCGAGGGAGGACGAGAGAGAATAGCTCTGACGTATGCGCGTCATCGAGAGTCGTCGCGATTTGTCTTGGCGCACTTTAACTGCGGAGCAGAGAGCGGCAAAAGTTTTCCAATCGATGAGTGTTTGTTAAGTTAAATTGTTGACTCTCTATCTCTCTGGCAAGCTCGAGCTCTCGTATATAAATATGTACATTTCATTGGGAGCGCCTCGTCCTCCGCATCACGCTCGAAGCTGTCGTCGCTATATACATATTGATTGCACTGCACTGCGCGTTGATTGGCAAATCTCCGATGAGAGAGAGAGAGAGGGACATTTTAATTAAAAATTCACGAGCGACGACGACAACGATTTCCGCACTCGCAATTGCCAATATATACGGATATAAGTGAAACGTGTGTATATACTCACTATGGTAACGACGATGAGGAGGGAGAAGCAGGCGGCCAAAAACAGATCGGTCCAGTCGGGCAGGTAGTCGCCGCCGTCCTCGTCGTCCGTCGCGTTGTTCCGTTGTTGCGTGAGATTGACTAGCAGCGAGCCGAGATCGGTATCGTTCTCGCTTGCCCGCGTCAAGTTATCCATCACGCGCCTTGTCGCCTTCCATTCGGCCTACTTACCGCACCCCCATCAAGTATACCCTGAGATCGTCCCGAGTTCAATGGACCATGATTTTCTATTTGCCCGGTAGTCGAGGAGAGATTGGCCTTGGATCGCGTGGCCCGCGCACTACGGCAGCGGCCTTTTCTTTCGCACTTGATTCATTTTCAGTCGCGCGCCGATCTCTGCAAACAGAAAACATAGACGTATCATAAACGTGTATACAGGGATATATGAATTCGTTAAATCCGTCGCAGAAATGAAAAGGAAAACAAATTCAATCCCTCGTGTATCTATATGTGCTGCTATATAGGGAGAATTTTTCAGCCAAGCTCGGCTATGTTGTATTCGATCGTGCCGAATGGAATCAAACGAGCGAGTGAGGCTGTATACGCGCGCCCGCCGATCTTCGAGCCCTGCGCCAATCCGATCAGCAGCAGCAGCGAGGCTCGACGCGCTATACTACATGCTCACGGAGCAGAATCGACGTAGCGTAGCCTTATACACGACCAGCCGCTTAGAGCTGAGCAGCAGCAGCAACACGAGATCCCTTCGACATAGCCGTGCTAATACACGCGCGTATCGATGTATGCAGCTACTTCGGCTGATCTGCTTTCCTTGAGCTCGATACATTCGAGATATCTCATTCGTATGTAATATGTTGTATCAAAAATTCGCACGAGTTTGATCCTGTATTACATAGCTACGAATTAAATGACGTTATTCTCCTTTGTCACAGGTGCATCGTATGGCTCGCGAGTTAGATAATTCTCCTCTCTCCCTTTTTGTGCCTTGGCTCTCTGTTTTTCGAATATAACGCTCCTGGCCCCCGCGATATTTATCATCTCTCTCTCTCTCTCTCTCTACTTTTTTTTTTATACCGACGAGTAGAGCGCGTCGGGGGCGAAAAAAGCTTTTATGAAAATTAAAAGCTCCGGCTGCTGCTGCCGGGGGTCTAAAAATAAGTGAAAGGCAAATAGAACGACTGAGGCGGCGCGCAACAGTAGTGGAGCGGAGGGCTAGACGTCGAACTCGCGCGCGACAATTCCGAGAGAGATGAGAATTGGAATCGAGCGAATATAATCTCTCTCCCCGCGACTACGACGACGACTTTGACTCGAAGAAGTCGGGGGGCGACGCTTTTTTTTTTACTACTTTCTTTTTTTTTTACTCTTCATCGTCGATATGCTCGCACACAAATTTTGCGAGAAGAGCTCCAAAGTGAGAGCCGCAGGAGGAGGACGACGACGACACTTTCTCGACTCTCGAGATACGCGTCATAAAAATGAAATTTACGACGCCAGCAGGTGGGGCATAAATATGCCGCCGCGGTGAACGTTTCAATCAACTCTCGCTCTATATCGTATAATATATGCGTATTCGTCTTGGGCCGCAAGCTCGCGCTCTTGTACGTATCTAATGCATCGTTCATACGCCAGACGGTCACTTTGCCTCTATATACGCGTGTGTTATGTTGTCTGGCGCGCAGAATAACCTGGTTAAACGACGAATTAATTCTGCGTCAAAGGTGCAGAGAGTGCGTTAGCTCGCTTTCAAGGGCCATTACTTTGCGCCACTCCATGCAAATGAGGGCGCAATTTTATCATTTAAATGATACACACGCAGGCTCGCGACAAAAAAACAGAGAGTCACTCCCCCATATTGTTTCTCCTCTCGCGCGTACATCTGTAGCTCGTCTTTACGAGGATTTACATAGTATAATACATCCATATGGAATAATCACGCGTACATAACATTTTCTCGTACAATTTTTTCTCTCCGTTTCGCGCACAAAAGCGCGCGAGCGAGCGATATCCGCTAAATGCGTGTTTATTCAACGAGCTCTGGATCTTAAGAGTCAATATCGTATACGCGTAAAGCGTTTTAAAGCGTTCGAGCTATGATAAAAAAAAAAAAAAAAACAAGGGAGCAAATAAATTCAATGCTCGCGCGTGATATATATTTATCGAATGAAAGAAAAAACTCGTCGAAGCTAGGAAGATTCATAATTGTGCTCGAGCGCTCGCGCGGAACCGAATCGCACTTGTGAATATTTTACGGCTCGATGTACGATTTTCTCTAAAAACTTTTTCTATCCTCTCTCTCTCTCTCTCTCTTGCCTCGTGCGCAGAGACGATTGAAAAGCCTCTAAGTGGATGAAAACTTGCCGATGACTTTATTCCGTAACTAATTCCGTTTGTACTATACCAGCTACACCTATCTCTCTACCTATACGTTCTCAGCGCAGTCTCGAGACCCCCGAAGGAGGTAAGGGGCTAAGTGTACTCTGCGCACGCCACCTCGACGTCCGTACACGTATCTCCGCACGTAGATAGATACACGCCACGCGCGCGCCCGACGTTGTATATATCGCCATTATCGACTTGGAGCCAATTTTACGCGCCATACGGCTACGGAACGTAATTATACATATGTCACGAGTCGGGTCTATAATGAACGCGTACCTATATATGGCTTCAATCAAATTTCACACTCTACTCGCGGTTAAATTAAATTCATTAGCAGCTCCAATAGCCCAGATGTATTTGCACTCGCGCGCGCTATAATGCGCAGCACTAGCCATTATCTATATAGCTCTACCTATATGTACACCTACGTGGTCGTTTCTCTCACAAATCGAATGATCCAACAAATTATTTACTTTTGACGTAAAAAAGTTGTTGTTTTTTCATGTAAAGAGACGTTCAAGAAAAAGGAAAATTTTATCTATGTTTTTCGAGCCTCAGATTTTTCGTTATGACCCTTAGAAAAAATTTAATAGATATCAGTTGACATTGCGAGAAGGATAATTCGAATTTTTGTTGAATAATACGTTTGAATTTTTTTCAATTGTAAGTTCGATATATCATATTTTCTGCTGTGACTCACTGAGCACTCGCCATATAACTACGCCATACTCACTGTAATGAAGTCTATCTTATACTAGAACTTAGCCTTTCCTCTTGTGATTATCAAGAATTCGGGCACGCGCCATCTAGTGTTATCTCGAGTATTATTTGATGTTTTGCTCGATGAGGATAAGGTTTAAAAAAAATTTTTTTCACGACATTTTTTCCGAATTACGTGACTTTTTTTAAACATTGTTTTACGTGGATCTCGCTTGGAAATAATCAATTACTTCGCACGATAATTGGAATTGTATTATTTGCACTGTATTCTTTTTCTGTAAGTTTTGACAATATCTAGTTTAAAAAGCTCGCTAGAACATTTTTTTCTTCAGCCGATCAAGATTGAGCTGGGGATTTTTGAAAATTCTAATAAAGTTTGAGAACGCAAAGAAGCGACGTCAGAAACGACGAGTTTGCTATAAAAAACATTTTTTTGTTGGCCTTTCGATTTCACAAAGAATCGGCCATATGTATATACATTAAGGCTTTGGCATGTGGGAAAACAAGGACGCGCTGCGAGGCGGACGCAGACACGTTTTTGAAAAAGTTGCGAAAGGGCCTCGATATTGTATAACGACCGCGTGCGCCAGAGATAAAAGTTCGAGAGGCGCATTTAATGAGATCGAGGTAGGTAATTTACATGCCTCGCTTAGCATGGGAACGGGAGCTCATCAGCTCTTTCTCTCTCGCTCGCTCGCTCGGGCGCGCATGTACGCTTTAACTGCTCTTGTTTTCGGGCGATCGCGTGCACTCACGCACGCAGAAAGAGAGAGAGAGGAGCAGTGGAAAAGTTTTGTGTGCAAACAAAACGACGCCCTCCTCCTCCTCCTCGCCCCACGTGCGAGCGGGGGCGATATCGCGCGGCAAAAAAAAAAAAAAAAAAGAAAGAAAGAAAAAAGCGCCGAAAGCTCGACGCGCAGCGTATAAATGCCCACATTATATCGTAGCCTACGCGTCCTGTATGTGTGTATGTGTCGTGGCACACTACGCGTCGACGAGCAATGCGAAACAAATTTAAAGTAGAGAAAATATGTAAGGTCCGTGCTTGTACAGTAGTTGTACAATGCGTATTAGCTGTATAGAGTCGAGAGGGGCGCGGGCCCCTGCAGCCTCGATCGAAAAAGCTGCGAGGCACTCGCGCGAGCGCCAAAGTTTCCGCGTCGCAAGCTCCACACTAGCTAGCTATGTAATAATGATCGTGCGGGGAGTCGAGCGCTCGCTCGGTCATAAATTCGGAATCTCATTTTAGCGCGTGGCCAGCTGTCCATGCGCTCGCGAGATATATATCTATATCTATATAACAGACAAGGCAGGGGGGGGTTCCCCCATAGCGCACTAAGCGCCACTTAATTATCTCGCCCGGCTTGCATTATTCATCGCCTTATCTTCTATAAAAATTGTATTATATAATCTGCTCTCTCTCTCCCTCTTATTCTCTCTCTTGGTGAAGATAACGCTCGAGTGGAGGCGGCGCTACATCGATGGAATTCAAATGACGGACGGACGAAGAAGAAAATTTGCGGAAAGCTCGCTCGCTCGTGAACTCGCGCTATGTAGAGAGCTATACATAAGCGCATATTTGTGTGTGTGTGCTTGCGCTGGCACGGGGGATGTTTAATGTATGAGCTAGTTATACGGCTCGATATCATAGTGCCAAGATTCGATTTTCGATCGACTGCGTTCGCTCTCTCTCTCCGATATATTATATAATAAATTTTAACTCCTTTCTACGCGCGCCAAATGACACACGCGCGATCGTAATCGAGTTTCGGCTCGCCACTATGCAGCAGCAGCAGAAACGATCAGCGGCCCCCGCCAAAAAAAGCTCGGCTAATTGCGAGCTAGTATAGTAGGCCTTATTACGTAACGTCGCTCGCTCGCGATGCACACGTGCGATTAGAGTTTGCGGCTTACTATATGTGTGTACACGCAATAATAACAATAATATTATATTCCCCTGCCTATTCTCCGGTGAATGCATGAATGCACGTGTGTGCGTGTGTGTGTGAGTATACTCTGCAGTATGCGTGCCTCTCTCTCTCTCTCTGCGTGTGACGTACATGCGTAATTACGTAATTTCTCATAACTAATAGGAGTTGCCCCGGTATACCCACTCTCTCTCTCGCTCGTATTAGAAACTATACTACGCGTGTATACAGCAGCAGCAGCACGTGCTGTATAGTCGTATATATATACATCACATGCGCGCACCCCGACTATATAGCAGAGAGAGGATATTACGGCCCGCCCGATAGGACTCGCGAGGCTTATATTCTAAGGAAGTTGCACACACACATACACATTTGAGAGACTCGACTAATTTGCCTCGCCCCTACCCTTGCACAGAGAGAGACGACGCAGCTCTGCACCGCATCGATTTTTCGCGCCTTTTATAATTACGTTTTGCGCTCTTCGGCCTTGTAATTTACATAACATTGGCTTGTTTTGCCGCGGATAAACTTCGCCACTGCTCTCTTGTTAATTAATCGTTTAAATGCCTTTTCCTCGAAAGCCAGCTCTCTCCCTGAAAAGACGGACGGGGATAATGAAACGCAGATCCGTCAGCGCGTCTCGTCGCGTTGAAAGCGCGTAAAGGAGACGATAAGCCTCTGCAGCTCGACGACCTATTCGTACAGATAGCAATAGCTGAAACTATTTCGCAGTCGAGTAATCAAAGCTCGAGTTGAAGCGCCCTTGAGCTCGAGTCCAAGTTTTATTCGGCGGTTCAAGGGAAACAGAGCCAATAAAATAAAAATAAAAAAACATCAAGAGTCTCTAGCTTTTTTTGTTTTTGTTGCTCTGCTCTCGCTGATTGTCATTCCCGCGGTGTATACGGTCTAGTAGCAGCAGCAGCAGCTACGTTTTATCGACACTGCACGTGCGCGCCCAGCCAAGAGTACGCAAACTTTCGATCTATCGGGGAGAATTTTAAAAAGTACTCGTCCACCCGCACACCACGCCAGCGCTGACAGTTATTATTTCATCTTTTTTCCGTTGCTTTACGACTTTTCCCCAGTGCGTAAAAGAGGATTAGAGGTTTACTTCGTTCCGTACCGTAGTTCGCAGGGAGGAGCTGCGGAAGAAAGAGTACATAGTAGTACGCGGCCCTTCAAGGACTTTATTGTTGGCTTTGTTCTCCAATGAAAATGTAATACGAGTGTGCCGAAGGATATGCGCGTGGCAAAAACATCGTAAGACAAAAGTTGGATATTTACCGACTCGTGCGGAAACTGAATTGCCCGTCTCCTCCGCGCGACAGATCGTTGTCTGACTAAAAACTCATTTGTATCACTCGGAACCGTGTAATATCGATAAATCGCTATTTGTCGACTATACAAAGCCAAGTTACAATGAGTGAAAAATTTCATTTAAAATACTTTTGTTCACATTTTTCATTTACCGTCGATGAATATGAAAAAGATATTGCGAATAATTTCGTACCTTTGTCAAAGTTAATTTTCAATAATCGAGCCGAGGAAAAAACGGATTAGTTTAGACTGAAGTAATGTCATTCTCGGAATCAAATCCAATCCTCCGTCAGATGGCATTTTCGGCAGTCACCGGCTGTGGATTCTAAAACATAAAGTGGATCAAAATTCAATTATTACATTTATTGAAATTTAACTTTTGAAAAGTATGACAAAGGTTACTTTATGAAAATCTATGCGATGGAAATTTCAATAAATTGCGTTGAAAATTGTTATCATTATTGGCCAGGCTTTGACGCTCGCTCAAAAACAGAGGAAAATTTTAAAAATGTATGAAAATCCATAAGCTGTATGAATCTAAATAATAGAATTTTATACAAAAAAATTAATCAGTTGACATTTGATTTCTAGATTGAGCTTATTTGACTCGTTTCAAATCAGGACATGTGGGAAAATTGCGTCGATTCGTAGGCTGATGGGCTACCTGCAGTAGGTATATTCGTCGGCTCTCGAGCCACGTAAAAGCCTAAGCGAGGCGCAAATCAAGGTATAATAGTGATTAATTGGGTTTTCAGCTTAATTTCGTGGCCGTGAGGTACTCCGCATCGTCTACTATCTCGTGTGCAGTGCAGTTATCTCCTGTATACGTATATCGTTGGCGAGGGGCGCCGCAGCGCGACGTCGTACACGAGACGACACGAGAGCCGCAGGGGAAAGCCTCGAGAGACTCGCAGCAGTAGCAGCAGCAGCATCGACTCTCTCTCGAAGCTCCGTGTGTTTTGTTGCACGATCCGAGCTAATATGCACTTGCGCGAGACTTTACACGGGCAATTAGCGCCTCGGTATCGTCGCGCTATTTGCCTCTCGCAGAGATCGCCTTTATCTTTGCGTGTTAATTATCGCTCGGTGCGAATCTCGGCGTACGGGACGAGGATTGAAAATAGTATATAGCTGCGAAACTTTCGTTGGGCAATCGACGACGACGACGACGGCGACGACGACGCGTCTTTTTTTCGTCGAAAATAAGTCAAAACAAATCGGCGCGTTATATAGCACACGCGTGACTCCGATAGCTGTATAGCTGTATATGGAGAGAGAGAGAGAGAGGAGCTGCTGCTACTAGTGGTGCGCAACAAGAAAAAGAGAATATAGAGGGACGAGCTTGCGAGAGAGGGTGAGGGCGAAGCGAGGAGTATTAAGGGGACGATTGGAGCGAGAGCAGAGAGAGAGAGAGAGAGAGAGAGAGCGTTAAACGGCCAGACTCGAGCTGCAATCGCCCGACACCTGCACGAGCTTGTTCTATACTGCCACTATACTAGTACTACCTACTACCCTATACACTATACGAGCTAGCTCGAGCTGCGCTGCTACTATATAACACAACGGCTATTATCTCTCTTCCTCTCTTTTCCGCTATTTTTCCCGCTCTCCTTCTTTTTTTATTCGTTGCTTTTCTTTCTCGGCTCGCCGAGCACCCCCTTTCCCCGCCATCGATCGATTTCGTCTATGGCTTTTATGCGTGACTCCGCGCGAATCGAAGATGAATTTTGCCTAACTCGAGCTTGCAGCGCAGCCTGTAACAAAGTGGCCTTACGTTTTTTTTTATATTACGCCCACCTCTCGAGCGATTCAAAGCGTTTTTGCTTGTATTATAGGACGATATACGCTTGTGCGGAAGGCGCGTTAATGAAATATATATAATCGAAGACGAGCCGCGAAACGCGTATAATTTTACAGCGTTGCTTACGCGCGCAAGCAAAAAGCTCCAACGTACTAGTACGTGCGGAACGTAGAGCAGCCACAGCAGCGGCTGAGCCAAACTCCTTTAACGAGGCACCGTTTTCGGAAGTATTTTCGGGGCTTTTAAATGCAGCCACGCTCCGCAGGAAGAGGGGGAGACCCACTACGCGACGAGAGAATGTAAATTTTGTCGAGAGGAGAGCTTTTTTGCCTTGGGTGTTTGCCATCGTCGCTGCTGCTGCTACTGCTACTGCCGCTGTTGTCGCCGTAAACCGTGGCGGCGGTTACGTACGTGCGGTTTTTTAAAAAGTCCAAATATACCGCAGGCAATTTATATATTACACGTATACATCTGGATGCCGAGCTTAAAGTGAAACATGACGCGCGCGATGTTAATTGCAAAGTTGCGAAAAGCTCGCAGTTTATACGGTCTTATCGCGGCGCGCGTACACGCGCTGCTACGAGAGATAGTAAGCTTGATTCGGGCTGAGCCGCGGGCTGAAAAATAATCAGTCGGGGCGCGACAAGTCGGAAAAAGCTGCCACTACCTAAATAAACGAAAAAAGAAGAAGATATGCTCCACGCGGCTATGCTGCGATGCGGTAGGTAGGTAGGTAGGTAGGTAGGTACGTACGTGTGTGTACGGCACAGGAGCGCCTGTCGCGTGCGAGGATCGCACATACGGGCAATTAGGCACCTGGCGAGGATACATCACGTGCGTCGCGCAAGCTCGTCTCTCTCTATGTGTGTGTGTGTGTGTGTGTGTGTGTGTGTGTGTGTGTGTGTGTTGTGTGTAGCACACACACGTACATGCCTCACACGAACGAAATTCAATTAATCATCGGTACACGCGCGCGCGAGCGAGCGAGCGGCTCTGCGCGATATTTGACGTGAAAGTTATACGAGATCACGAGCGGCTTGCAAGCTCGAAACCCTCTCCCGCCTCTCCTCCTGCCTCTCTGCCTCTCTCTCTGTGTCTGCTGTGTGTATGTCTGCTTTCGCGCGTATGTGTACGCGAGCGAGTATAAATCAAAGTTTGCGGGAACGCAGCCAGCTCGCTATCGCGTACTCTCCAGCTTTTATTATGTACACATCGACGTGACTCTGTATTTTTTCATCTTTTTCTTTCTTTTTTTACTTTTTACGTAATTTTCTCCGAACGATAAGTTTGTCTATCTTTCTTTTCCTCAATTTTTTTTTCACGAAGCCAGCTGTTAACGCATCCGTTTTTTCGAAGGTCGACGATTTTATTTTTTTATTTTTTTCATTCAATCCAATAAAATGAGAAAGCGAGCGCGCGCTGCAAAAAATGCTCGATTTGCGGCTTTATATAAAAGCAAAACGAATCAAGGTCGTAGTATACATAAGAACAAGAGCTCTTAATGCCAGCGAAAATTCCTCCGAGTAACTTTATATCAAACTACTTTCGTGATTGATACTCGAAACTTTTTACGACAATCGAACGCGCCAGCGAGCGAGCGACGACTGCCGAGCTCACGCGCGAACAAAGAACATTTCTGTAATTTCGTTTTAATTATTACTCTTCCGAAACTTCCCAAGCATAATAATCCGAGAGAGGGAGGGCAAGGGGGAGGAGAAAGAAGAGCGCCGAGGCGAATGAAAAAATGCTATCAAACTAATAATGCTTCTTCGGCTTAATTAGCTTGACGAACAAAAAACGAAGAAGAAATCTAGGTAAGAGAGAGGGGCAGAAGCTCGAATCCCAAGTCCGAGACCTCTTTAATGTAACAACGAGTAGGCACGCATAGGCCATGCTATACACCGGGGCAAACTTTTTTATTTATGTTTCAAAACTACTACTACTACTAGTACTAGGACAAAAGTTGAAAGTCCTTTTGTCATTCCCGACGCGCGCAGAAGGTCTCGCGGTAATTATATTACGGCCGCGTACTTCAGCTCGCTTGTCTTCCTAATGAGTCGTTGTACACATTTTTCAATTGTCCAAAAAATTACCTACGAAATATCGCTGCTGAATAATTTTTCATTTTAATTGAGACTTGTTGCTCGGCTCGCGATCGTTATTTTGAACCACGACTCTGATTCTTTACCAATCGGTGTACGAGTCGGCGAGGTAAGCTTTTCTTTCTTCTTTGCATGCGCACTCAAGGCGATCGAAGCTATCTTGATATAAAAAATAACGTTTCGAAAAGAAAACTTTGAATATCGAGAATCGATTGTATATCGTAAGCTTGCAGCTAAAAGCTGAAAAAAATGCTAATAACTGCGTTGTTGAAATGGAGATTACAAAAGGAAGAAGAAGAAGAAGTTACGAGCATCGATTTATTCAGGGAAAATTTCATGCTCCGATGTAATACAAACGCTCGTGCGACGAAACGGCCTTTTGAAACTCAATCGAAACTCATTTCATAACTCGGGCCGAGCGCGCGCACATGTGCAATAGACCACCACCGCGCGCTACTACTGTACGATAACTTTTGTCCGGCGCAAAAAACCCATACTAATCGTAAAAAATGTATGTATATATGTTTACACAAAACACTCGGCTCTGCGGCAGCGGCGCGCGCGGCAGTGGGGAAAGAAAATGAAAATAAATTTTACTAAAAGCTTAAAAAATTTACGAGCTTCCATTCCCTCTCTCTCGCTCTCAAACTGCGGCGTGTAGACCAAAGCGCGTACAGATGGCTTTGCGGCCAGCAAAACGGGCTATAATGAAAACTTTTGTAATTCTCGCTGCGAATAAAAAAGCGCGCGACGATCCCAAACATCTTTATTATTAACGCAGGATATGGAACGTTCGACGATGTAGCGAGTTCGATTTCGTTCCGCGGGAAGAGCAACGGCAGCAGCGGCAAGAGAAATAAAGAGAAAGAGGAAGGAAATTATGTCGATGGCGGTATCTTGAAAGTATAAAGTTGTTAGCCATAATTAAAGTCGAGGATCCATTGTGATGGGGCGTACAATTGACGATTCGTCATTTTCGACACGCGTAATAATAGGTACGGGTATATACGGCCCGAGCTGCGAATAATTCACTTCTTTTCCTCTTTCGCGCGCGCAGCTCTTATTTTCAGGAAAGAAATAACTCGTCGAGCTTAACTAATCATTCCTCTTTTACCGATGCCAGATGAGAACAGTCATTGTCGCAGTCCATATATGCCGCTGTAGCTGCACAGAAAGGGTGAGAGACATCAAAGCGACGTCGCACCTCGCGACAAAAAGAGTTGAAAGCTCTCTTGGCATATTTCCGTCGGGAGGGAGAGATTTTCTTTTTTTTTTTTTGTTTTTCGGCTAAGAGCTAAAAAACGAGACAGAGGCTGTACTTACACGCCTCGTGAAAATCGACAAGTCGAGTGTCTCTTTGTGTGCTGCGCTGCTGCTGGTGTGCTCGACTGCTGCGACGGAGATACCGTTGCGCGCGCGATGGGCTATCAACTAGCTCGAGCCCGACGATGACGACTTTGCACGCGAGCTTTGTCGCCCGGAAACGTATCTATACTAAATATAAAGCAGTAGCTAGAGCGACTTTTCCGGACACTGCACCGCCAGTGCCGCCACCGGCGAGATTTATATTTTATTTTTATGTTTTTCGATGCAGGAAGTCGCTATTGCAGAGCGACGGACCTTGGCAGCAGGTTGCTTGGCCTACATATTCCTCGATCGAGCGGAGGGGTATTATTAAATAGGACTTCTCTAGACGATGGGTATAGTGTATAGGCGAGCCTCTGGGAGCTTGAATGCTACCCGCGAGCCTATCGGGAAAATGAGCTTTTTTGAAAGCATAAATTATCCGGATCGATTGCTCCTTCATCGGCCGTGTATCATCGAATATGAAAAAAGCCTGCGCGCCACGCACAACGTATATGTGCGTACTTACACAAAACGTGTATATGTGCGCGAGTTGCGAACTGCGCGAGAGAGAGTCCGGGGCCGACGAGTCGCTTTTAAAAAGCGTCAATACAGATCCGGAGCTTTTTTGCTCTCTCTCTCTCTCCTTTACAATTGCGAGATGAATGTACAAAGCGGAGAATTGTGTATAGCGAGGCAAGAGCAGAGCAAAAAAAGGAAAAAATAGACGAGGAGCGCGTACACGTAGGCACATATTGATGCAGCGCGAGTTGCGAGAGAGATCGACAAGGCAGCAGCAGCAGCTCAGCCAAATGGAATACGCCGAGCCGAACGCGAACTAGTCTTAGCTAACGCTAATTGCCGAGCGAAACATCATCGCGCGAGCTAGGCTTTTTTGCCCACGGGCGTATTAATTCCAACGGGAGGAAGGAGATGAATTCGGCGCGCGTCTCTTTGGACTTTGGAATTCGATGCTCTCTGCCGAGTCGAGCTATGTATGTACGCGGGTGGCATTAGGTAAGCTCGCGGGGGGCTACACACATGTATGCTAAAGCCGCGCTCAGGGCGCTCCAGACTCGGGACTAGTAGTAGTAGTAGTAGTCGCGCAACGAGCGTGTGTAGTAGCGACGGAGCGGCAATCAATGCAGATCCGATGCACGGCTCGACGATAAATTCTCTCTCTCTCTCTCTCTCGGATACGGCCTGGCTCTAGGCTGCCACATAGCTACAGCTGCACTACAGCTAGGCGCGAGGCTTTGCTACCTATCGTATTTTAAAGCCAGTGCGCCGTGGGTGAGATGGGGGGGTACTAGTTTCGAGCTGCCGAGCACGCGTGCAGCAGCAGCAGAGTATCGAGAAATGACTCGGCGTCGGCGGCGTGTACGCTGGAGCTGCTGGATTTAACCCCGCTGCCGTATATACGCGAGTTGCAGCTGAGAATTCAGCCGAGTACAAATCATGCGGGAATTAATGCAAACCCTATCTCTCTCTCTCTCTCTCTCTCTCTGCTCGCAGGTTCGTCCTCTCTGACTCCTTCTGCATAGCTGCTTTTTTAAGATTATCCGCGGGGAAAAATAAAAAAAATGTCGTCGCCGGGGTGGTCCCTCAGAAGCAGCAGCTCGAGCCGCGGCCTTAAAATCAACATAATTACGCTCGACGAGCTCGCAGCAGCAGTAACGCAGCTCTCGTTGTAACTAAATTAAACAAACCCTCCGCCGCTTTTTAGCGCAATAATATTCTAAAGCCTTCCTTCCAGCCTGAGCTAACTCTCTCTCTCTCTCTCTCCCCGTAGCATTTCTATAAATTTAAAATCACGTGAACTCGAGGCTCTGCACATACACATATATACAGACATACACACGCAGACCTGTAATATAAAGTAGCGGTAGGAAAGGCCGGAAATTCACCTGGTGCATGCCGCGCGCCAGGCCTCGGGGCTCTTTAATAAGAACGTTTTCGTGGCCCATAAAAACACAAACGTGCTGCAGCCAGCTCCGTGCATGCCCCTCCCTCCCAAGCCAATGAATAAGGCATGCCAGGCCAAGCTAACTTTTCTCTTTTCTTGGCTTCGCTTGGCTTCTTGGCTTCTTCCTGCTGCTGCTGTTGCTGCTCGACTGGAGTAGGTCTATCTCCGATGCTCCGACGGACCAATTTTATGACTCTATATAGCTCAGCCATGCCTGCCTGCCTGTCTGCGTGCTTGACGATATACATATATTTCAAGAGAGAGAGAGAAAGAAAGAGAGAGATCAAGATGGGAGCGAGCGAAAAAAATTACCTTGATGCTCGACGAGCTTTTCCTTTTTCTTATATACTACAATCTCCACGACGACGACGACAGTACCATGATGACGTCGACTACGGACATTAACGTAAATCTTGTACGACTGTTTGTACGCGAGGCTTTATGAGCTGTGTGATTTGTCACGCGACCATTAATTATTTTTCGCTCTTTTCCGCGCGAGCTGGAGCTCAGCTGCTCCCATGACGACGACGCTGAATGTGTGCCCGGTTGCGAGCTGAGATTTTCGAGTGTTTCGAGCTCTCTTTTTTTCTCTCTCTCTCTCTCTCTCGACTCGATCGCGTTTCATGTAATTTGTTTCGTTTCTTCGAAACTTCTAGCCAATGATATCCGATACTCGCCGTGAAGCGATTTACAGCCAAGTGTACACGTCGAAACTTTGGAAAATTGATTTTTTTCTCTCTCTCTCTTTCTTTTTTTTTTGTATTTTTCCTTTTCTTTCGCAGCCCAACACACAAAGTTCCTTGTTGCACAATGGCTGGCGCGGAGGAAACAAATTTTCATGCCACTTTTTTACTCTCTCTGCTCTGCTCTGCTCTGCTCCGCTCTCGATACATGACACGCGCATAGAAGGTGGGCGCGCGCGCGCGAGCTTAAGGAAAAATGGCTCGAGATTCGTTGTCTGGTAGGGGAGAAAAAGTTTAGCAAGTTTTGCAGCGCGCGCGCACACACGCCAGTTTGACTCGCGCGAATGGATTTCAATATCGCTCGCGCGCGTATACGCGTGAAAATTCTCCTTCCCCTCGCTATATTTTCTGCGCCTCTTATTTTATTCCCGCAAAATCGGCATATGAGAAAGTTGGGATTTATTGATGATGCTTTATGAAATATACGAAGAGCGAGTGCATAAGCTCTGACGTACGTTGGCCTTCGACGCGGGGTGAAAAAAAGCAGCAGCGCAAACACATCGCAACTTTTTATACGTGTATAGTATAGGAGAAGAACGCACAGTTACACCGGCGGCTAAAAGGGACGAGATAGATACGATTAGTCACGGAATCGCCAAGAACCCGGGAAAAGAAAGTATGAGTAGGAGAAAGAGAGCAAGAGGGCAGAAAATACGTATAGGTATGCTGCACCCTGGGCGTTGATTGAATTGCGCCTCAGCCTCGGTCTGCGCTGTATAATATATTACGTACGTGTGCAGCGAGTATGCAGCGCACGATTGTGTGTTTAAGAGGCCTCATTAGAGAACGTGAGTCGAGCTCGAGAAAGAAAGCGAGAATATAATATAAGAATACGACGAGCAGCGCAAGAGAGAGAAAACAGAGAAGAATTAGGGAGCGAAAGTTTGAGGTTTTCATCGTGGCTCGGTAAAAGCAGCCCCTCACATTCTTGTCCCAGAGACATTGATACCCGGTGCAAAAATATAATGATACAGCGAGCAAGATTAATTAGTTTTGAGGTAGCTTATAGCGCAACTCGGCTGTATAGCAATGGATTGTTAATTTTAAATCGTCCTGTGCTGCTGCCGTGCTAATGCTTATGCTGGTGCTACTGCCTTAGTCGCGAAATCTTGACTCGCTAAAGTGTAATTATAGCGACAGAGGACAATTAGAAGCTCGTAGAGACACGAGTGTAGCGTCGGCGCTTGGTCAAATACCTACCACCCCCGCGCCCGCGTGTACCTACTCGACTGGAAGTTTCGCGCATTCGTCATCGCGTTTTCGAGTGTGTGCAGTATATATGTACGACGTGCTGTTTCTCAGCTCGCAGCGCAGCAGCACGACTCGGCTGAAGCACGAATTTCCACTACGGTGTGTTGATGCGGTGTGCAGCAAAAATTAACGCTCGAAATGCAAACGACGAAATTTTATATATTGTGATGGCCGCGTTGTGTAGCTGGCGTCTAAGCTCTGCCAAGACTCGTCGGTCTATATAAGCCACCTATCAAGCTGCGACGAGAGCTATACGTGTATACGGGCGGCAAAATTAATCCTCTCTCATCTCGCGTTCCTTCGGCCTCTGATCTGCAGCACATAGAGAAGCGGCTCTTTGCAGCGTACACAGCATATCGCAAACATATACAAGCCAATTTATCAAACTTCGGCTCTTATAGCGATAAAATGTTTTCTTCCTTCTCCGCACGGATTTCGGATTCGCGCGTACGTGTGCGTGTCTATGGATATTCTTCTCTGCTCCGCTCCGCTCTGTACGCGCTGTGTACGTATGCATGTACACAGAGCTCTTGAAAATGAAAATTTATGCTTCGACGATTTCGCTCGCAAACTCCTCGAGCGGATGAATTATAAGAGGAGAGGGGCTAAACAAGTAAGCAATGCATTAAATTATGTTTTGCCATTTCGCGCGTCTATCGGCCGCCGCCACCGACTTCACAGCGCCCGAAAGAAAACATTCTCCAAACTAGATTAATTAGCTCAAGTACTTTTGTGTGTTGCGCAAACTTGAGGTATTTTCAATATCATTAACATAACTCTTAGAGAGAATTACGCCCGGACGAGCTGAGTCACATACACGCGTAAACAGGCCAAGTTTTTCAATCGCAAACGGATACGTTAAACCAATAAACTTTTGCTTCAAGCACATAATAAGATTTGTCTGAATAACTTGTCTCTTTTCTCCCTCCCTCTATGCTGAGAAAAAAAGCTCCATGTAAATCAATGCCGCATTACATCATTTGAATGTAACAAGACTCCGATGCTGCGCTCGTGTATATATGCTTACACCCACGCATACGTATAACACGTACTTGTGTGTGTGTGTGTGTGTGTGTGTGTAAAAAAAATCGATACAGAGTGCACGTACGGAGCAAATGCGATCTTCTTTTGATTCAAAGCTCTACCAGAAGGACTCGTGTGTAATGTACGTTGCCTTCTCCTTCTTTTTATACCTCCTTTCTCTTCGTCTTCTTCTTCCATGCATGAAACTCATCTTTTTTTCTGCGTGTATTTTCCTTGTAACGGTTAGGGCTTTGCGAGTACCCGATTTTTCGAGTTTTACTCGACTCGTCGAATTGGAGACAAGTCAGGAATGTTAGAGTTACTAGCATCATGCTAGATTATTCTCAGGAAGTCCTACTTGTACTCTCAGAAGTGAATTACCACTTGTGGGAGCGACTTTCTCGAGATGCGCCACCTGGCGGTCGGCCTTGAAGCTCGTCGTGGAAAAAGAGGAAGGCGAACAAATAATAAGTTTGAGTTTATTAATTCGACTGCGTTCTTCATTGAATTTTAAGATTTTAGGCCTTGCACTCGAGGATTTCCTCCGGTGTAGTCTTATCTAGTGTGTACCATAAAAATCCCTTTCTAAATAAAAATATGAATCCCCCCCTAAAAGGTACGATGAGATCACGAATAAAAATGTATATCGGCGTATATGAGCAATTCCTTAAATGAAACGCATTTTTTGAGGTAGAATCGCGGCAAATTTTTTTTTCAACCTACGCGGATACGGACCCCCGGGAAATGTTTTTGGGGGTCCTAGGAACATGTAACAACGTAGGAACCATTGAAATTTCAATAGTACTTATTTTTATAGCTACTTTTGTGATTTAGGGAACGAAAAATCATGTTTTCTCGTAAATACGGCTAATTACTCAATTTCCAAGTCGCTGAAAAAGTATCAAAACTCATTTCAAAAAAATAACCGACTACTGTGTTCGATAGGAAATTTCCTCAGCTTTCCGATGGTGGTATCAGATTT
>CACVKI010144676.1:10656-38553 GCA_902732785.1 Trichogramma evanescens
TATGCCAATATTTTTTATCAACTATTCTAGTCAATAAATTTCATACTGCTCAAAGGCATAAGTTAAAAAATTAATATCCTCGAATTATTTTTTTTACATATCGAGCCTAGACCTGTAGATTTGAGGCTACGATGTGCACTTATGCCTTGTTCAAAATAAGCTGGGCTAATACTTTACAACCAATCTATGAAAGAGGCATAAGTTAAAAAATAAATATCCAAGGCCTTTATTTATTGCAAACGCGCATGCGCCAAGATATTTTTATCTACATGGGATCACGCTAAAATTTTAGATTTAATCTTGTCTTTGGACATACTTTAAGTACTCCAAGAGGCATGAGTTAAAAAATCGTTATGCCCAATCGGTCATTATCTCCCGGTCTCTTAGTGTTAATCGTAAAAATTCACAGTGAATAATTATAATCAAGCGAATGATGGGAAGCAACGAAGAAACAGTTAGGTATAACATTTTTTATGCATGCTATTATATTTTTTAATCGGAAGCAATCGATGCATTAAACTTTATTATTTTTCAGAGTGAAAGAAGAGCCGAACGATACTTACCTAGATGCAGGCGATGATTATGTTTTCGACTCTATTAATTCTTACAAAACCGAAAACGTCGATACATTACCGTTTCAAGAATTATCAGTGAGTTCAAAGATTTAGATAATTTTCCGTTTTCCACTATAAAAATATTTAACAATTATCATTGTAGGAAAATCACACGATTGAAGGTATTACGTTAAACAAAAAATTAGATGAAAAAATATTCATCGATTTAGAGTGCAAATATGTTAAATCTGAACTGAAATCTTTATCGCCAGACACCCGCAAAACTGAGTATCAAAGTTGCCTACCAATTGTAAAAATGGAAAATGAAATCCAAACTAATTTCTTCAATGAAAAAAGGCTGATAATTTTAATAAAAAAAGGATTCGATTATGATAATTTTTGTCGATTCCAAGAAAAGTACCAATTAAAGCTTGACGTACAGAAGGAAGTGAACATATTTAATAAGACAACTCAAACCAAATTATCTCATAAGTATTATTTGGTAAATACACATATAAACTTGAAAAATAAGAGCACCAGACCACATGAATGTGAAATTTGTCACAAATCATTTGGACAAAAAAGTATCCTCAAAACTCACATAAATGCAGTACATAATCGGAGCAAACCCTTCGAATGTGAAATATGTCACAAATCATTTTCATTGAAAACTAACCTCAAGATGCACACAAATGCAGCACACGATCGGAACAAACCCTTCGAATGTGAAATATGTCACAAATCATTTGGACAAAATAGTAGCCTCAAACCTCACATAAATGCAGTACACGATCGGAACAAACCCTTCGAATGTGAAATTTGTCACAAATCATTTGGCCTCAAGGGTCACCTTAAATCTCACCTAAATGCAGTACACAGTCTTAGTAAACCTTTCAGTCTGAAATTGGTCACAAATTATTATGAATAAAGAATGATCTCAAACGACACATAAAGTCAGTTCATTAACGTAAAAAAACCATTCGAATTTGAGATTGCTCATAAATCATTTGGTCCTAATCATTAGCTCGAATGTCAAATAAAGTCAGTACATAGACCTTAGCAAACTCTTCAAATGTGAGATTTGACACGAATTATTTGAACAAAAAATAGAATTTAAATCTCACATTAATGTAATACATGATCGCAGCAAAGATACGTACACATATACATTTAAATGTGGTATGTCGCAAGTTCGGACAAAAAAGTAATTTCATAATTACCATAATGTAAGTACATAATCGGAGCAAGCCTTCGGAGCGTGAGATTTGTTTCGAGATAATTGAACTTAATGTAGACTTCTACGCTCACATGTATACTCTATATAACTTTGGAATATCCTTTCATTTCGTGAAGAACAATAAACTATTTTAAACTGTTATTTATTTGTCGTTACTGTGAATACCCGTGACTCACCTTTCTTACATGAACTGTAATATTAAAAATGTTTGTGTCAAAAAGCTCTGCAATTATTGTTAGATTCTGATCAACTATTTAGCGTAAATACATTTCCGCGCTGCACGCATAAGCTATAAACTAGCACGCTGCGCACGACTCAAAAGTTATCGCGTTATATTAAAATATAAAAAACTCGCACTCTATGAAGAAGTGACGCTACCACGCAAATTCCAATGGACAATCGCAATATATTCGTATTTCGTTAGAATGATTAGGTCATTACTTTTTGAAGAGAGTATAATATCTTATCAAAATATTCTATAATCCAGTTGAAATTCATTCTTCTTCAATTTCGAGAATCGTAAGCAATAATCTACGTATCATATTATTTTTCATATAGCTTACAAAAAAATGATGTTCTGATATGCAAAATATTTTGTAACAGTCTCTGATGATCAGCTAACTGAGACTAGAGACGAGTAGTGGCGGGTTATGGAGCCGCCACAGCACTCTCTCACTCTCACGGCACTCTCTTTACAGCACTCGCCTTCGGCTCGTGCTGTAATCCCTCGTTTTGCTAGAATAACCATATGTGCACCCATTAAGAAATAAACTATTTCTAAATTTATTCAAAACTAGTAAAAAACTTCATAGTTGTTTTATCCTTTTCTTACTACTTCCATCAATCCAAAGTATCATATTGAAGCTTTTCGAATTGTGTGATCGTCAAATAAAAGGTTACGCAGAGGCGTCACTTTTTCTAATTAACCACTGAAGACGAGCGAGATTATGATTTTAAAAGAGATAGAAAAAAGCTACACCTATAGCCGAAACGGTAAAAGTATCGAGTGTGGCGCAAGCCCAAAAGTTATTAGTCAATTTAAATTTAAGAAACTTGAGATATTGAAAATGAAATTGTTCCAAATCATAAATATCGCAAAGGTATATTAAACCGCAAAAGCCGGTAGTTATTCATAAGCAGCACCCCTACACATATACCATAACGAAGCTATAGCACAAGAATAACATGTTTTTTATAGGCAAGTCGTGTAACCGCATTACCAGCCTATATTCCCTCTGCCACGGTGCAAAATGTCCAATTCGATACCTGCACCAGAGAGAGAGAGAGAGAGAGAGAGAGCGTGCGAGAGCTAATCCCTGTAGCGTTAGTGTGGTTTATACGAGGTATAGTATTTGGTTATCGATAATTGGAAAATTTTCGTGGCAATCGAAAGTAGTTGTTGCTGCTGCTGCCTCAGCATAGAGCTGTTTTATTAAAATGCATAATTTGAGCAGGTGGAAGTACAGTCTTTTAATTATGTGGATTTCATCCCCAAGTATAGAGATCCGCCTGTGCACGCGAGAGATAGAGCTCATTGTCCGAGTCGAGAGTCGAAAACTAATTTGTACTCGGCTTAAGTGAATGGATGAATAAAATAAATACAGGATACGAACGCGAGCTGCGACGGGATAGCGAGATACGACGAGAAAGAAGATCCGACCAAAAGGAACTTGATACATGTGAATTGAAGGTTAATTAGAATTAATTATACGTGCCGGAAGAAAAATGCGGTTGAAAAATGTTGGTACTTGGCTGAAAATGATGAGCTCGCGGGACTGCATGAATCGAATAAGTTCATAAAAAAGTTTTCCACTTTTAATAAGGTAGCATAATATACATATTATTACGTATGCTTGTCAAAAATATGATTTAATAATTAAAATGTGTTAAAAATATAATTTAATCGAGAGAAAAGTGCTTACCCACGATTTTGTTTCTGAACAATTTTACAGTTTATTAAATTATACAAATAAATGTTTACAAACACTCCCGTTCTTCATTTAATTGAATTACGAATTCGTCTTCTAATTTATTTCGGAAAAAATCAACTATATACGGACTCGATAGAGAAATTAATTCGACATGCTTCCGTCTATTCATAATACACACTCGTACTCTTGTGCTCGACAGATCACAGTGACATTTTTGTGTTTCGAATTTCCCGCAGCTACACGCGCTTACTAACAAGTCGTATCATTAGCATCCACTTAGTTTTCTACGAAAAATTTTTTAATTAAACTCTCTCTCCCTGTCTCTCTCTCTTTCTCACTCTCTTTAACTTTGCTCGGGGGAGGGAGAAATTCTGCAGCTACCTGCACGTTAGCCGCCGCGTGGCCAAGTATATACATATAGCCTCTGCTTAAAGCCACAGAAACAAAGTTGCTTTTAAAATCGCGACATGTTGTGGCGTACGCACACATACACGCAAACATACACAAAGTTTCGTCTACGCGTTCCGCTGTTGCTGCTGCTGGTGTAGAAACGGAGGACAAAAGTTTCGCGGAGCAGAGTTTTATATCGATAGTAGTGCGCAGTGGCAGCGGCAGCAGCAGCAGCAGCAGTACGATGATGTTGTGTTTACTACTACGTTCCAGAACAATTAAAAACTTTCCCAGGAACACAACATTTTCTGCACCCCGAACTATATCGCCGCTTCTTTACTTCTTGAACCCTCTGTACCCCACCTTCCACTTCTCATTTGTTTAGATTAATAATTATTCAATCTTATAATTAAAATACTTCAATCATGCTGGGATCTAATTGGAAATTATTAAATTTCGCCCCCTGTCCGTGGAAGAAAGAGCCGAGTAAGCGAGAGGCTGTTATATAATTAACAAACACTACCTGTGGCAATTTGGACTCTCCGCACTAAAATAATCAATTTTCAAGAATTTTATGTCTAAACAATGTTTTATAAGATTGGATACTTTGGGTATCCGAATTAATTTACATTGAGATGACGATTCTTTGTTTAAGTAAAAGTCTCAATAAATCTAGGAAAAATGTAAACTATTACATCAAATAATTCATGATTTATTTGAAATCTCGAACTTAATGACATTCTTATAAAAACTTTAAATAAATAAAGATTTGATGTAAAATTTTAAATTAAAGTAGGCCATACTAAATTTTATTCAAGGTATTTTTTTTTACATTTTTACATGAAATTTTCGTTAAAAATTAATGTATCAGTACTGATTTATTTTTCGCATATACTGCTCAAAAAATGATTCAAAGGCGATCACACACATTATTTCTAATGAAAAAAATACTTAATTTTGTTTTCAAATTTAAAAATTTAGATTGAAATTGATAAAAAAAATTCGTTAACATTCAACGTAATTTAAGCCAACCTCCACCGCTAGATGGCGAGTTCATCTATCTGTAAATCTGCAAATGGCAAAGAGAAAATAATAGTATAAGTAAATGCACTAAAAGTGTGGGGTTTATTCACAACAATTGATGGGTATCTTTAAAATATATTGAAGTATCAACCCGGGCTTAAAAATTAACAAATATACTTAATCATGTAACAATTGCGCAACAAGTGCTTCCCAAAAAGTAACCTAATTAGTGGTTTAGAGGCAAAGTTTCTTCTTCGCGCCGCGTTATGGTTCGCGCTCGCTGCGAGTTATGACGAAACTCTAAACGTATAGGTATGTGTGCGTACATTATAGAGCTTTGCTCGAAGAAAAAGGGAGAAGAAGAGGGAGAGAGACAACCGCAAAATTTTCATGTGACCTCGATAAAAGTTTTGCTACTACTCGTGCCTTCGACACAGAATAGACTGCTATGTGCTCTCCAAGGGAGGGAAATGCTGTTATACGCTCTCGCGAGGGGGCAGAGAGAGAAAAACTTTAGAATCAAGTCTCGAGGGCGTAGGGTTTAAAAAAGATTGAACCTGCGAAATAATTTCTGACTCCCCGCGCGCTCACGAGCTTCCGCCATAGACGTGAGCAGCTTTGCCGGATGAATATTGCCGGCATTTCGGAATTCGACAATTATTGCCCGACTAAACTCTTCGCTACTCGCGTGGATCCTGCTCTCGCGATCGTTTGTCTTGGTGGATTAGCAGGTCGGATCGTATCCTAAAAATTGCCACTTTTGTACCATCGCTGCGCTGAGCTTCGACGAACTGCCACTGGCCGATGTAGGTAAAAAGGCCACGGGAACTTTTGGAAAACTATTAGTCGACTGCAGTTTTATATCCCTTTTCTTTTTTTTCGTAAATACGCTGCAGATAGGGAAAGTTTTCGTCCCCAGAAAATGAAAACAAATTGGGAAGGATCGGTAATATATCACTTCTTCGCAGACTAGTTTCCGTAACGGTTGGTCTGAAAAAAAAAACTTTTTGATGCAGTGGATAAGTCGAGTCAAAGTACGTATATATCGCGCGTATTGAAAATGCATTGAAATAATCGATGCTATATGTCTATACGATAATAGCGATGGGGAAAAATCGATTTTCAAGTTTGACGACCAGAGCCCGCGTGCATGGCTTATCCACGTCAAGGGTCCTTCCGTTATTATATATATATCGAGAAATTCACGTCGCTATAAAGCACATTTTTATTAGCTCGAAAAATTTTAACTGCCACCTTACATTATGATAAAATTGTTTAATCCACGGGTCGAGTCGTATAATACGCGAAACAAGAACCTGCAGCAGACCAGCCCCCGGCAGGCGTACAATATATATCTTTTTACGGTTCTGCATGAATATTCGCTGCGGAGGTCGGGCACGGCGGTCGTCGGTCCTGGTCTCTCTGTATATGCTGTGCGCATGTATATGTGTGCATGTGTGTGTATAGGTAGGGTATATGTACGGCTGTATCCTTCGCGCACAGATTTCGAAATCTCCCTCGGGTGTATTTACCGCATTCGAAATGTGCATATTGGGTGTTAAGGTATTACTACCTTGGGGCTAAGTATATGTGTGTATATAATACACATAGACGACGCTTGCGCGCGGCGCCGTTTACACGTGTACATATACATATGTAATGTACGTGTGGCTGTGACAAGTTTCGAAGTGAGTCGTTACTTATGCGAAACCGCGTCATAATTTTATACCACACACATACACATGCAGACGACGATAAATATATATGGCATAAGCTGGCTTCGCGGCGGCGGCAGCAACAGCAGCGAGAAACGAAGTTAAATTTTGAAGCAACCTTTATCGCGCATAAATACTCTCGTGCACGAGTGATGGCTTATTAATCGAGAACTAGGCGTAAGTGAGTTTGACTTTGCGCGTGTTAGGCAGGCGCGCGCGTTTTATCGAAAATTTGATACGTAACACAAGCCGCGCTGAACGAAAACGAGCAAACGGGGGGCGGTGGGAAGCCCGTGCGCGCTGATTTATCCAAGTGCAAGGATTAAACTATCCGCGCCCGCGCGCATATAGCACAAATTTGGAAACGAGCGCGCGAGGAAATCTAATTTCGCGCAATTATATTTCTCCGGGAAATTCAATAGCTTTGTTATATCATACCGCACGCGCACGTGGTTATACAGGCGTAATATCAATCCATCGGGAATTGAATTCAATATCTTTTGGAAATTATTTATCGATAAACATTAGTTGGATGTAAAAGCACCAACGGGCACGAGCAAAGAGCGCTTTTCAAAAAAACTCTCATATAACGCGTATAAACGTGTGTGTGTGCGCGCTACAGAGAGATTCTCCCATGGTTCTCGGTGTTAAGAGGGGGTGGTCGAGCTGCTGCTCTAGTCTCGCAAAGAAGCGAAGCGCCGCAGCATAGAAGAGATTTGAAAATGGGTGCGGCTGTGCAGTGCTGCGACGCTTCCTTTGGGGCACAGAGCCAGGCGCGATTGTCGGAAATTCTCGCACACAGTGCAGCAGCAGCAGCAGACCCTCTCACTCCCTCAGCAGCAGAAGCTATATTTAGGTAACTGCAGAAGCGCTGCCGCTACTCCGTGCACAAAGGCTTGAGAGAGAAAAGATAGCTGGTAGTAGTTGTACACATATAGAGGAGCTCTTATACTTGAGTCTGAAGGCAACGACGTTGTAGCATGATTGATTCTTTTACCCTCCCAAGAGAAGAAGAGAGAAAGGAAGGGAGAGAGAAAACTGCAACAGCACACACACGTTCACGCACACACACACACACACACACACACACACACACACACACACACGTAGTTATCTGAGGCAAACAATTGATTGCTTCTTTTGCCCGGTCGAGCTGACACGCTCCTTTTTTTTTTGGTTATTGTTACGCGCGCAAGCGATTCGTGTGTACCGTCCCTACGCCGGCATTTTTCTTACCCCCGAAGGAGGATTAAGGCTGTAATTGTTTCGCTTAAGGAGATTTCGCGCCGCTGACTTCTTCTGCCAACGATTCCCATCTTACTCTACTTCTCTCTCTCTTTTTTTACTCTTTATTTTTTTTTCGTAAGCGAGCAACCATAGCCTTGCTTAATTTCATGATATACTGCGGGTTAAACGAGTCGAAGAGAGTGCTCACTTACAATCCTATATAGGTATATATAAACGTCGTGACTTGACTCGGTAATTAACCCTTTTGGCGACGAAGATATAACGATGTAATTGAATTAATGTCAGAGATACGCGCGCGTGCAGGCAGAACCGCTACGTATAGCAGCGAGCAGTCCAACTGCCACACGTATGAGGCTTTAATCGAATATATATCGTGCGCGCGCGCAAGGGTATATAGCTGAATTTCACGTACGTGTAGCGTATTTGATCCATAAAATTCGAAAATAAGCTCGGAAAATAAATTAGATCGACTTTCCGCGCGAGCGAGGGTATAAATCATTATATTATATATGGTACACACTTTTTACCGGGGAAACACCTACATTCGCGCTCGCGCACAATATGAAGCTATACACACCCACACACGCGCACACTGACTGGCTGGCTATGTATAGGAGGCGGAGGAGGAAAAAAGTCCGCCGATGTCTCGAGCATAGAAAGATTTACACTCTTCTAGCGGAAAACGACGTCAGGCCACGCGCAGCGCCGACGTCTTTTCTCAATTTCCTCGCTTCCTTCCTCTCACTGTTCCGCGACTTGCATGAAATGTCTCGCATCTCTGCAAAATCGTATACATATATAGCAGCCGGTAGCGCAGCCAAGAGATTACTATACGGCCGTGTCGTACGCGTGTCGGCGGAGCCGTGCGCGCGCTATATAACTCGATTTTCGCGTATACGCACTTGAAAATTGCCGACGTATTAATTTTGGCGCGCGCGCGTGCACATCCCCGAAAAGCCATTAATCTCGCATACCAATATGAGGTACGCTAAAAGGGGGATAGGTACGGTGTAAAAAAAAATTTTATTCCCAATTTCGTCCCACTGTCCTGCCATTAAACTTCGAGGATTCGCGCTCTTTGCGGTCTCTTTTCCTCTCTTTTGCTCTCTCACTCTCGGCACCCTTGCTCTTTCACGCACACTCAAGATTAATGCGACCACTTTTCATTTGTCATATTTTATACGTGCCTTTGAGGGCTGTGTACAGGCACAGAAAGAGAGAGAGACTAGTGATACGCAGGGGTGTACGTGTGTGTACGTGTGTGTAAGTGTGTGTGAAAAAAGAAGGGAACAGGGTAGAGAGCGAGAAAGAGCTCGCGCCCGAGTCGAGAGTGAGAAGAGGAGGGTGGTTGATTGTTTTATTTATCGCTGGCCATTCGTCGTGCGCTTGACCCCGAGCCTCCCTCCGTGTGTGCAATGCCGAGCCGTGTACGCTCGAGTACCTTTTCCGCAATGTATTTTTTCGTATATGTGACGGAGTTCTGCTTTGGTTCTTTTTAAGTGATATATTTCATATATAACTCGACAATTTGGCTCTGTGGGTCAGTAAGTTCTATCACCACCCCCGTTGTAATAATTTCGGGAAAAAAATCTCGATAAATCGATTCCTGGTCCAAACAGTGTAAACAGTGCGATGAAGCTTACGATGCATATAACGCGAGCATGATCGAGTCTCTCGCTTGTCACGCGTATAGGATCGTAAACGATAGAAATGCGCAATCATCGCACAGCCAAGGGTGCGCGTACATCCTATACATATACACATCGTGCACGCGCCCTCACATAATGGCTTTGAGAATTAAGCCGTGTCGAACGACGCTCGAGTGACAAGTTATGTGCATGTGTGCGACTCGTATGCATGTGCGTGCGTTACATGTGTGTGTGTGTATGGGGTCGGACTGTATGTACCATAGGTTAAACGATTGACACACACGCAAACGCAGGTGGCAGTAGCAGCAGCAGCAGCAGCAGCAGGTGACTGACAGGTACTTCCATTGTTATTACGCGCTACGCGAGGTTTACAAAGCCAGTGTTACGCGTGGGAGTAGAAGGAGTAGGAGGTTCGGCAATCGGCAATAGTTTTAGTTGGCTATTCGACTTGTTTGTTAAAGGCTGATTTTCGTGGCATTATACGCAGGCGCTGAATATTTTCGCTTACTATATTATACTGTATGTATATATATATTATTATACGCGCGTCGGAGCAATTGCTTTAATATCAGCGAATTCGAGCTGACGTAAAATCAAGTTTAATACACGGTTAATGCGCGGAACATAATGCTACTGCGATGTAATGCTCCCCGACATTCTCCCGATTGTTCGGGTGTGCGCTCTCTCTCTCTCTCTCTCTCTCTCTCTCTCTCTCTCTCTCTCTCTCTCTCGATAGTTCGATTGGAATTTGAGAATTTATGGCTAATTTTATTGGCGCCGATGCTTATATATTATAGATCTGCCGCTGATGGATAGGATGTATTCCAGAGAAAGATATAGCCGCGGGACTGTGATTTTGTCATGATTAATTTGTTGTATGTATGATATACGTGTGTCCAACAACGCGTACGCGAGACCCACTATATATAATAATCCTTAAGTGCGCCAATATCCGCGTATTATTATTATTATTATTATTATTATTTGAACAAATGTCGAGTTGCCGCCCACCACCGACTTATCAAAAATGCACCTAAAAAATATACGTACACGTGAAGGAAAATAATCAGTCACTATCGACTGCTGATAAAAGTTTTGTATCGCGAGAAGAGATAATGCAAGCTTGGAAAATAACCCGGCTTAGCGCTTATTTATTTATTTTTCGTTGAAAAACTTTTACGTAGCTCCGAGTGCTCCGTCTTTATAATTCGATCATGGTCAAGCCGCGACGATATATCGTCTCAGGGTCGCAGCTGAAACGTGCCTTGATCTATCATGATCCGTGATAATGATTCGCCAGTAACGCAATTTGACCACGGAATTTCTCTCGTTCGGAGCTTGGATATTACAATTTTGATATCCTTTCTTTTCTATGGTGTACCTGTTATAATGTATTTTAAGTATATAAAATATTGAACCTAAGTCGCCATGAGAATTAGTTCGTGACAGTCTATCGTTTAAATTATTCACCACCTATCCTATATTTACATTCTCGAGAATTGCAACATACAATGTAAGAATTATTCCAAAAGTTGGTTTTATATTGTAACAAGATTTATCGTAATCATACAGCGACCACATTTGAGTATGAGCTTTCTGATTCCATCGACAGATGGAGTATGGTCAATTCGCAAGTGACACATTTTTTTTAGGGTATATAACCATTGATACTTTGAAAATATACTAACAATATATACTAATTATTTGAAAAATGAAATCGAATAAAGTTAAAATTTTTATGTTAAAATTTCTGATGAAGATCTTTTTTATAACTGTATTAGCAAAGTTTTCCCAAACTCTTCGGATATACTGCCCTCATCTATCTCTTTCTCAAATTGCTTGCGCATAATGTACAAGCGTATTACAAGGCAAAAAGATATTCACGCTTTCGAAGGCTGTATATATTATTGCAATACACAGAGGATGAGAGAGCAACGGCAGCAGCAGCAGGCAGCCGTATAGCAGCGAGCCGAGCTAGTCGAGACCTATAAATTCAGCTACGTTCAGGGAATGCATTACATACATATATAACATCTGGAAGAGTAAATCGAAAACGCTGCTACGTGTTTTCGACGCTGCAGCGCGCACATTATATATAGGGAACTATTTTTATACTATATACGAAAGGGAGAGAGAGAGAGAGAGAGAGAGAGAGAGAGAGAGGCGAACGACACGACGCCTGTTTACGGCTGCCTCTTTCCTTCCTCATATTTATGCGGATATGTGCAAGCTGCACGTGATTATATGGACCTCTGACTCCATATACTGACGCGTACAACACGAGCGCGCTTAATACATACGTGCACCCTCCGCCCTTGTCCCTGGATTATATGGCTTTTCTTTTTGAAATCATTGAATTTTACGGGGATGTTCCGACGATTTTACGGCTTTCGGTGTTTCGTCGAACGAAGCCGATGCCAATCGCAATCTGCGAGATTGAAGAGTAACAATAATTCATAATTTCGTCAAAATGCGTTGGCACTGATTTTTGCGTGAAAAAAAATTACGTGACGTTCGTGGGAAAAAATAATGGAATGTCTCCACCAACGTTCTTTAGAATGATATCGTTGGAAATTTTCAAAAAAATATATCGATACACGCATAAAGAATTCACGATACCACTCCACGAGCGTGGAGTTTTGAACTTGTGCCGAACACGGGAAAATTAATTCAACGAGTAGCAGAGAAGCCCTCCCGATTTTATATTTACCATATTGTTGAGCCATCGCGCGCCGAGGGCCATGTATGTACCTGTAATATTGCCATCGATTCCTTTGTTCGTTCGTTAGCGCTGCTGTTGCACACGCAGTGCTAGAGGTGAGTTTTTTGCTCTGATATTTTTGCAACTTTCGTTCAGAATACAGGAGTCGCACATTCGTCGAGCATTCACAGCTTCGGCTGTGTGTGGTCTATGACTGTATTTGGATTGAAAAAATATACAGTCTTGTGCTTTTTTATCCCGGCTGACCAAAGAAGTCTTGTTCTACTTCGCGTCAAAAAGTTTGAATCTCTACTGCGAAAATAATACTTACAGGTCCTAATTATTTTTGAGTCAGGGCTGTGAAATCGAGAGACCTTGCATGAATTGAAAAAAAAATTGTTTAATAATGGTAAAATACATTTTCGCCAAAGTTGGCGCAATTTCCACACAGATTTCGCTTACACGTAATGCGTTGTAAGGAAAGAAAAAGGGAATTATAAAAGAAATTTTGCACGAAAGTTTAACCCGAAATGTTTTTACGTATCATGCGTTATTTTGCATACTGTCGTGCGAGCGCGCGGCGCACACACGCGTACAGCACACAGCGACTGCGTAGCTAGAGACGCGGAAAAAAACCCGTGCGCGACGTTGTTTTTCCGCTTGCGCATGAACAACAACAAGAACAACGACGACGACGAGCGGGACGGCGACGTCACAGACTGTACCTCCCGAGAATTCTCCCGTTTGGAACGCATACATATATACCAGACTATATATATGCATTGCACACTCACACGCGTACACACGCGCACACACACGCATGCCTTGTCAACTGGATATTCATCTCCTTTAGTCTGCGTATATACATACACGTATAAGTATACATGCAAACACATACGCGTGCAACGAGAGCGAGAGAGAGAGAGAGAGAGAGAGACATGTAATATATATTCAAGAGGCGAAAATGTCATTGCTTTACAATGGCCCGCGCACAGAGAGAAAAAGCCGTATATAGAACAGCTCTTGGAATTAGTCTCTTGTGTGCTCTATACACGTTTCACTCTACTTTATCTTTTTCTCGCTTGTCGCACAGCCTCGCGCTCTCGTCCTACCCCCTATGCCTTCTTTGGCCATCCTCTTTTTTGACTGAATATTTAACGTTTTTCTTATTTTCCCTCTTTTTCGAGATAAATACGTATACGTCGAAATCCAAAAAAATTCGATTGTAGTGGGTTATATATTTTTTCAAAAAAATTGTCGCAATGAACCATTAAAACAATGTATATCGGTCCGTGGAGGACCTTAAATAATTTATTTTCACTTGAAATCGATTGCAATTTTTAACCAAATGTTTCTTAAGTCGTTGCAAAATAATAGCGATATTTTTCCATATTTTTGCGCAAAGATATTTCTCTCTCACTCTCTTTCCCTTTTCTTGGCGCGTCCATTTTAATCGACCCGAAGGTTTGTGTGAACTTGATGAAACGTGGAATATAGCAAAGCTCTTAGCTTTCAAAGTGAAAGAAACTTACCGTAGTTTACTATTGTCTAGGTTATGCCAGCCCGCACATGTAAACGTCAAGTTTTCTACGGAGTGTTTGTGCTGCAAAACCCTCACATAGACAAAAACGACCTCTTTCGAATGACGAAAAATCAAGAGCCGTTAATAGGTGAAAGTCTTCTAGTTCGTGCCAAAAAATCTCACTTTAAAAATTTTCTGCTTGAAAATTCCTGTGCAAAATAAAGTGTAAACATCTTTTCAGACCGGACTTTAATTCAGTAGATCTTGAATTTTACTGCTAGTTAACGAATAATAATGAATACTAGCCCGACTTTCAGCGCACTGCGCGCGCTCTTCTCTTTCTTATCTCATTTTACCATTTTTTAATATTTAAAATAGAAAAATAAAATAAACGATGATTATGTTATAAACTGTAAAAATACGCAATGGGCGGGTTTTCGCCTCAATTTCCCCTCGAGGAAATCAATCAAAATTAGTCTTAAGCCGTCAATATTCCATTTTCTTAACTTTCTACAACACTCATATTGTCGCGTGGAGAATTTATTTTCTCCATTTAAATTCTCCATTTAATATGGAGAAAATTAAATAACAAAAAATAAATTTAAATAATAAGATCTTAAAACGATTCCTGCTTTACTATTAAAATACAGTAAAAGCTTACATAATTGGAATTTTAAAAAACACTATGAAGTCTTGGCATTTTGTAATAAATTTTTTTTTGCCGACAAACATATCAAGCAACGTTAGAAAAAAAATATTTGGAAATTTAACCATGACGTTTTGTTACAATAGATAATAAATTTTACAATAGTAAGAATAATCTTTCTAAAATGTTTGTTAAGTAGGTCTTCAGTTCAAATTAATTAAAATCAAGTTAATGCAAACAACTTTGTTAACTGTGAAGACAACGTCTTCGAGAGAGGGAGGATTGTATTGATGTACGCGAAGTAGTGAGAAATGTCGCCTCTAGGTGGCATAAAACAAGAAACGTAATTCACGCAGATAAAATTGTGAAGTATAGTAGTTAAATAAGAATTAGGTAACCGTATAAGCACGTCTTGCGATTTCTCACTAACTGCAATCTTTTTTCGTAAGTAGCAAATTGCATTTCGACTTACTCGGTGATTGTTTTTATATCATTTTCTTGGTTGATTTAGTTGTCGTATCCGAATGTGTTTACTACTGTTAATTTCAGTTGTAGATTACTCGCAAATTATATAGTCAAAAATCCAAAACTCCGCTGATGCTTTTTTCGACGTGAGATTAAATCCGGGCCGAAAATACAGTCTACCAGTGTTGATTTTCCAATGCCGGATTCCCCTTTTGATCGTAATTCAAACAGACCATTTCAATTTATCAAGAAAATTTATCGGCAGAAGAATTTTTCGTCAAACTTGACAACGCATAGCAGGTTGAAAATGAATGCATCTTTAGTAATTTTATTTTCTATTTCATGTTTATCTGAAGTATTTTAAGGCAATTAGATTCAAAGGCACTTCTTTGAAGATTCAAATACAAACTTTGAAAATGATAAATTATAATCATAATACATCAAGAAAAATAACTGGGTAAATTTGTTAGCTCGAAATTCATGAAAGTTCAGTTTTTTCCAAGCATTTTGCGTTAATGTTAATTAAATCATTGCGAACCAAGCTAATTACAAATAACGACTAGATATGCATAAATGGTGCTGCGAGAACAAAGATACTTTCCTTATATTTCCGCGCCTCAATTCCACTTGATTCGTCTCGTCATAGCATACTCATATTTATCATGTAGTGCATTTGGCGAGAGTGTGACGAGACAAAAATCTACGTTTATATACACAGCACGAAAATCCCGAAACTAAACGACGCGTTACCGCGAAAAATTATATCGATGTATAAAGGGCAGAATTGTTATGGCAGTGATTACCTTCCGGTGGGATTAAATTTTTTTTTATATTCTGCGACTATTCGTTAAATGTGCGACTTTTTCATTCGAACGGTGCAATAGAAATTGAATATTTTATTTTGCAACCTGCCCCAGGGAAATTGTCGCGAGATCAACTTTTCATCAACTAGCCGGTGCAGTTATTAATTTGAAACAATTAAATTTGCTTTCATCAGAGATGGCTTATTATCTCGTTAGAGAGGGTTACGCGGGGAAATCTACGGCAGAGCGAAGATAAGCCTTTTTTTCATCGTAATCAGCAAAACAAACGAGTGAAAAGCGAAAGCAAAGCTAAATTTCTTAATTCCTCGTGCGACAGAAATGTCATTGGACCCACTAACCTGCATTTCGACTTTCTGTGGCGCTGTGTGTATAGTGGAGGATATAACTGCGAGTGCAGGCCCTCACCTCTAACTCCATCTCCAAAGTTTGATCCACTTATTTAGTGAAACAATTTTGTTGGGACAAAGCTAGCGCGCGCGCAACGCCTCAATCCGAAATCACAATAAAGGGGTAAAGGGTGCCTCCCAAGTTAAAGAGTGCCGCAAGAATGAAGCCCTGTTTTCTAACAATTTCAAGTGTACTCCGAGAGCGAGCAGTGCGCTTCATTTCGAGTGAGAGAAAGACAGAGAGGGAGGAGAGGAGAACATCCCAACGAACAAAACTCCTGGAATCTCGATCTTCTATCTCGATTGCGTTTCCTAACTTGCTATCTGCCTGCAGAGCAGAGGGTAAGAGAGAGAGAGAGAGAGAGAGAGAGAGAGAGAGAGAGAGAGAGAGAGAGAGAGAGACACTTTTGGGGAAACGCGCTCCTCGCAGAAGCTTAACTCGAACGCATTTCATATAGAAAATAGTCTATTAGGATGAGGTTTTAAAAAAGTAAAGTACCTTTATTTCATTCTTTTAGTACCGAGTTTTTCCGAGGAATTGACTCGTTCCTTTCGTTTTTTTACGAGAACTAGAGGCGATGTAAAGAAAGGATTGCGAAAGCGTATGATTGAACCGTATTCATGTGTGTGTGTGTGCGTGAGCGGCGCAGTGCAACCGGGGTGTATGGGCGCGCGTGTTTGTGTGTGTACGTGCCGGCGCGCGCAAGTATCCACTTTATTGTTTCAGATTGCTTTTCCCCCTTTCTCTCGTTTACTCCGAACTATATAGCGGAGCGTTCGGTTTGGGTGGCTGCTGCGTGTGTGTGTGTACATATATCTGGGGAAAGAAACCCAATGCGTATATCGCGTGTAAGGACGGTAAAACTTATTATGTGCATGTAATGCGCAGTATATAATACAAACGTTTCCAAAAGTTTTTATAACTTTCTCTCGGCAGTGAATGTTTTTTTACTCAAAAACCCGTGGAGAGAGCGAGAGAGAAAAAAAAATCTATTCTACGCTCTGTCTCTCTCTCTCTCTCTCTTTCTTCGTTTCTTCCGCGTGCGTTATCTAAGTTATCCTTTTTTATTATTTACAGCGCGGATGAAGTTTTTTCGGTAGGGGCTCTCGCGGAAGGGATAAATACCCCCGCGCGTGTGTATGCGCGTACGCGGACTACTCGATGCGCGCGGGCTTATAGAGAGAGAGAGAGGGTACACATTTCGACTCGTTCAAAGTCTTGTTTATGACGGCGGAATCCCCGGCTGCACCGGTATGGCGACTTTCACGGCTGATTTAACCTCTGTAGCCGGCGTGTATTGACCTCTTTTGTTTTCACGTCGCGACGGCAAGTGTGTATATCTACGTGTATACACGTATAAAGACGCGTTGTCGTAGAAAATTAATTGCTCGATCAAAAGTGCTTATGGTCCAAGTGAATGGGATTCCTTTTGACTTTCTTAGCGATTGCCGCTTCTCTTTCTCTTCGCTGCTGGTGCCTATAACGCTGTGCCCCCGCGCACTGCACACCACCGTTACTATATTTATATATGAAGCTGCGCGCAAAGATGAAAGATGATTGTGCTGCTGCCTGTGGCTTAATGGTTGTTTGCCTCTTATACGCGTGCAACCCTCTATATATATACGAACGTACATAAGCGCAGCATCAGCAGCAGTATTCAAGCTGATGAGAAAATTGCTTTTTAATGAGCATTTCAGCTCATCGATTTTATATTATACACATGTGGATGAATATTCAAAATATTTGCAGATGGCCCCGACCGCACGAACACAAAATCGCGGAATGATTGACGATTTACACGAGCGACAAACGCCCACACACGAATAATGTATTTTTACGAACTGCAACGAATAACCGTTACAAGCGATCGCTTTGCCGAAATGATAGAGGAGCATGTAAAGCGTCTATACAGGGAAGTTTCTAGGCTTTGGTTTGCTAGCGTCATTGAAGGAGGAGATTTGGATAAACGCCAGACTCCCTAATTCAATGGTTTCAAGTGTTCAGTTGTGTTTGCACGCTTGGATGACTCCCTTTTAATTGCTACGCGTTTTGTGAACAATTTCATATCCTTCATTATCTATTTTTGAATATTTTCTAAAGCAAACGTTGAAAAAATAAAATTCATAGTTTGCATATGCAGACCGTCGATACGAGTAAAAAATCAAGAGTCTTTCAAATTCGCACGACTTTTTAAATTCAATATTTATTCGCGTAAAAGTCACCCTTTAATGTAAGCAGTACACACTACAGCTTATACCCATATTTATTTGCAGCAGAAATTATTCCTTTTGTTCGATGTTATTTTTTTTCTCTTCCTCTTTTTTTTTTGTTAAACTCAGCGTATTCGCGCATCAGCGAATTGAAAAATGTCAAAGTTCGCGTATGTGTGTAGGTGTGCGAGTGTGTGCAACATTCACATGAAATTCGCTATATGTACAGCGCATGTGTTTTATTTTTTCACTTTTATTTTGCGCATAACTTTTGTTTCTCGAGTATAAGCAGAGCCTCAGGGCGGAATATACATAGGTAAAGGCGCGCAGCACACACATACACACTGAAGTTCGAACTTTTTTTCCGTCCTAATTACGATCGTCGCACGTGAACGCACGATGTACAGCGTTGCAGAATTCGATCTCAAGTTTTTGTGTTTGTTCCGATCGCTCCAGTTCTGTTTTTGCTTTATGATAAAAAATGTCAGTCGCAAGGATAAATCCTGTCGCTTAAAGCTGAGAAATATTCTCACAGTTCCTTTCGTTTATATATTCACTGGTTTTTTTATTTTAAAAATAACATTATAATTTATTTCACTCTTTATTTTACTTAATTTTATATCTTGAAAAAAGCATTTAGACTTGCTTGCGTCGTGCTTAATTAGTGACCTAGATTTTCGTTGATCACTTCATAATCTCAATTTCAAGCGTCGCAGCCAATGAAAATCCGACCCGAATCCGTCGCTCGCTATTAATATTTTTTGCCATTTTCCATACACGAGGCATCCAATTTTTTCCATCTCGTTCTGCCAAATAAATACTTTCCGTCAGCCGCGTGCGAAGGCGTCCAGCGCAGAATGACGCAAAGGATGCTCACGGCATAATATTTTTTTTTATTTCGCTATCTCGCTCTCTTTTTCTCTCTGCGCGTTTCTTCGAACTTCCCTTCGTGCGAGTGTAGAATTTTTTTCTATCTTCTCTCTTTCCTTCTCTTTTTCCGAGTTTATTGTTGGCAGAAGAAGTGATGCGAAACGATGCACGGGAATATATACTACTGTATGCAGGGAAAAGTTTAAATTAATAGTCACTAGCGTTCGTGCGCACGCGTAAATGGCGCAGAGGCTGTGCAGGTTTATATAATGTATGTAGGAAAGGATTTCATCTTTTTTTTTGCCGCTTTCTTTACCTCCGAAAGTATTTCGGTTGCGTGCGCGTGACTTAAAATTGAATAAGTTATTGAAATTCCGTGTCCTTCTATTTAGCGACGATACGCGTATCGTGATTTACGGAATATTTGGAATTCACTTTTTCGGAAAATTTGGCTCGATACAGCAATTCCGTGTGTAAAATAAAATCTCAAAGCACAATCATACCTCGAGGGGGTGCATTGCGCAAAAGTCAAACATTGTATGTACTCTTTAATCAGCTCGCATTATGCACACGTGCCCGGGGAATGAAGCAGTTTTGCGTAGTTTAACAACAAGCATAGTTTTGGAGTATGCAAACGAGGCTAAAAAGCTGCCTCTGCTTCTCTCTCTCGCTCTGCGTGGAGCGCGCAGCACGAGAAACCTGGAAAATAGTCGAGAGAGATACAACGAGTTGGCGCGTTCAGAAGCAAATCGGCCATCCCTGCGTGTACACTTTGCAAATGATCCCATTATCTGCTCCTTTTCACCAGGGCTTGGGGCTTGGTAGAAGCTCACTCGACTTTTCCAGTGATACAAGCGCGCGTGTACTTGCAAATGCGCCTCGTCGCGCGCTATATATGTACTGCGATCGCGATTTCATTAGAAAATAAAAAATTGATAATTCGCTTTACGAAGGAACGCGTGTAAATCTTTCATCAGACGGCGCGCCGATGGCACTCTCCGATTCCTACCGACGCGGAGTAGTGAGTGCGCGCGCGCGCTGCAGCAAAATCGACACCGAAAATTGCAGCCCGAATGAATTCTAAATGCAAAAACTATGTAAATCCGAAGCAATATTGGGAGCTGATTCTCGTTTCATTCGGCGCAACTCTTCGTCCTTATGTATATTTAAAAGGCTTTTTCCCTCTTTCTCGATCGTCTTATATACGGCGGGGCCTTTTCTCATTGCGCTAAGTTTACTTCCTCTCTCGTTTTTCTCTATCTTTCTCTCAGCGTCGTATTTATTGATTGAAAAACTTTCGGCTAAAGTAGCATCGATTGCGTCTCTCTCTCTCTTTCTCTCTCTTTTTTCCTCTTATTTTCAATTCTAGCGCATTCATTTCTGCTATCTTCATAAAACAATATACCTTCGAGTATCTCCCATTTCACGCTAATCTTGTCAATTTCAACTCTCGTCTTTCTCTCTCTCTCTTTTTTTGTCACCCACCCTATTTTCCTCTTTTCACTGCATCTTTGGGGCTTTCGCCGTGCTTTTTTAGCTTCGAGCTACTCAAGATTCTTTTCTTCGCGCTCGCAGAGATCTACGCAGTGGGACAAGCTAATAGCTCGTCGACAGGTTTCTCTTTTGTGCGCGGGATCTCCGGATCGACGACTACTGCTACTACTACCACCATCTACTATACCCATTGTCGATTCGGTAAAAAGGCGAGAGAAAGAGAAAAAACGAGCTTATATAGAGCCGCCCCTCCCGCGATTGACACGGCGTCGTTCGTTTTACATATCGATAGTAGAGTGAGTGAGAAATAGTGAAAAAGCTAATCAGCCAGCTGACATCGGCTCTACGGAAGTTTGTCACGCTCTTTATGGAGACTATTTGCGGGATTTTTATCGCTTCTCTTTCTCTCCCTCTCTTTCTGCGTGACCCTCGGTCTTTCCTTGTGCTGCACACCGCATGCTTCAATTGATTATTGGTTGTTTTTATGAGAGAATGGCAGCTGAGTAGCAGCAGTAGGGAAATTGATCGATATCCGTTGTGCTTTCGCAGCTTTGTTCCGATGATGATTTTTTTTGCTCTCTCTCTCTTTCTCTTCCTTCCAGCCAGCCTGACTCAATGTGATTTCACGATTGGTAAGTGTGAATACGAGGGAATTAGTTTTAACGCTTCGACTCGTAATTTTTAATTATCTCAATCGATCACCAATCATAACGCGACTATTTGGATAGCTGCGCGAAATTCCGATTAACGTCGAAAATACAACAGTTTTTACCGAATCTCGAGTACATATAATTCAACTTTATTGCTCCATAAGTCATATCGACGATCATAATTGTAAATCACGAGCGATCGCAAATTTGTAATTCGAGCTTTATTCTCTTCATATCCTTCAATTTAGCAGCTCTTTTAGCTGTTTGCGCGCACTTATACGGGCTGTTCCCCCCTTTTTTTTGCTTTGCTTTCTTATGCACCCATAGCTGCACGCTCGCACTTGAAGAAGTTATTACGACGCTTACTTTGTGTTACTTGAGGAGGGCTATATATCATATATAAGGGTAATTAGCTCCCGCTAAATGGACAGTTGGAAGCTATCAATTTTCGGCTGGATTCTCGTTTAGCAGGGCTGGGGCGTATATATATTGAGCCCCCGAATGACCTCGGTAGTTTCTCGTAATTGCATCCGGGGCAGCTTCCCTCTGCCTTTAAGCGCGCGCGACGAAAAAGAGCGTATCATCGTTGGAAATGAAAAACCCAATATGCTTGCGTAAGGATACTTAATTTTATCTCGTGCAGTGTGTGCACGCACGAGTTAGACGCAAATTACGCGCTTGTGCGTGAATTTTTGAACAAATCGACCGCGATACACACTGCACGCCGTGCTCGAGCTTTGGCAAAGACTATTCGCCAGATACGTCATGCATATAGAATATAATACACACATGATACAACGTTGACTTGCTCTTTCTCTGTCTCTCTCTGTGTTCCTCGTATACATTTTATCGTTTTCAGCGAGCGCAGCGCGTTTGAAATAGGCACGTATATGCGCCCGGGTGCAGTGTACAAATACGATTTATACATGGCTCCCCTGCACTCGTGCACACGCGCTTTCTCATATCTGCGTGGCAGCGCGAGTAGTAGTACGTCGAGCGCGCGCGAGAGAGAGAGAGCCTACCCAAACTGATATTTTCGTCGCTTTAATCGCTTGACAGGCTCTTTCTCTCTCTCTTGTTATGGCATAAACAGGGAGTAGAGGGAGAGAACAAGCATAGCAACGTAGTGGTTTATTTATGTGGATGACGCGCGCTTGGGTATTTGCGAGCGATTGCGCACGTACACATGCATCTAGGTATATATAAATGCACACGCATACTGACACACACTTATATACATCGGATATACCTGAAACTATGCGCGCGATGCGCGCGTTATGTATGTATATTTCCTTTTCGGCTTGTATTGTTTATGAAGCAGCAGTAGTTGCGGTCGTTCGTGCGTCTGAAATAACCTGAGGCACGTGTGTGTTTGTGCCGCGCGTATTCGAATTAGACCATATACAGCAGAGCAGAGTTATGTGTTTTTTTGTCCTCCGCGCCCGCTAGACCTTCGTCGATATAATGATAACAAAAACAAAACAATAATAAAAACAACAACAACAAGCGATAAATCGTCCGATCAGTTGGGCAGCGAAGCGTTAATATCCGCCCTCGGTCCCCATACGTCAAATGTATTTACACGGGCGGCAAAGTCGCGCGCGCGAAATAACACTTAGACGTTCCTCTATGTGCAGTAGTATAACAGTTGGGCGCAGCAGCATCCATGGGAATGTTAATTCGCTTCACGTCCCACTGACCGCACTCAATCTATTTAGGTGTAACGTGCCGCGTCTCTGTGTGTATACGAACGCTACGTCTCTCGGTTGCTGCTGCTGCTACTGCTGTTCTGTTTCACGCTCTCTCGGCCCTCCAGCTCAATCGCTTCCATTATCGAGAGAGATCCTCCCCAGCCACACACACACATCTCTTGCTTTGTAGCTTATTGTCCTCGAGCTATATTTCTCTCTCATGCTAGCTCTCTTGCGCCGCCACCGGCGTCGCCGCTGCTCGTTCGCTTAGCCCCAGTCGCGCTGTACAGCTGCGCCTGACTAATTTCAAATACTACTACTGCAAGCTGTTATTTGATATAAAAAAATTAACGCAGAAAAGTTTCTTATTTTATACAATCTCTTTCTCTTTCTTTTCTGAGGTGTATATTTAATGAAAAAAACTAAAAATATCTTTCAGAATATGATTCCAAATTCCATCGTACCCCGAACGCTATTTTAATCAAAATTTGATGCCGAAGAATATTCTTGTATCCACGAGAAATTCTTCCGTGGAACGCAAAGTGATATAAGCGATCAAATGCGGCACGAAATTATTGTTTGTTCGCGAGCACGTGCGCGACGCGTATTAGCGTCACTCGCTCAGTGCGTCCACTCGCTCGTATACTTTAATAATAAACGAATGCTCAGCCGCGTGGCAATGCACCGATATAATCCGCGCGCGCGCGCTGCACTATAACTGCACCTTTCCGGCGCGCGCTATATGACCGATATTCTCTCGTACGAATCTCTATTTCAAGAAAAAAATATCGACGAGCGTGTATGCGCCCGTCGACGTCGCTGCTGCTGCTGCTGCTCTCTCGGCAAACAACGAGCTGAATTTCATTTTCATATTCCATTAATGAAATTCTGATTTCGAATTCCTCGTCGTAGTCGTCGACGTCGTTGTCGTCACGGTTATACCCGACTGAAACATTGACTTTGAACCCCGTTCTCTTATAAAGTAGCGCGTGAATAAAATGCTAAATATATTCGACCTTTTTATGCGTACTCGCGCGCGCCCCCCTCGCACACATACACACACGTATACTCGCGTATATGTACGTTTATATACTATATACGTATCGTCGAGTTTCTTGCCCCAGTTTCTCTCTGAAAACGGCACACATATAGCGGCCGTAAATTTGCATGCCTTATCGTTTGCCATTCTCTCTGTCTGCTCGTGTACGTGTGTTTCGTCGTCGTCATCTTCGTCGCTCATTGAGCAAACGTTGTATATACTAGTCTCTGTCTCTCTCATTGTCATTGTGTAACACTCCCTTTGGGTGCGGAGCTCGAGCGAGCGCGAACGCAGCTAGTCCCTTACTCTCTCGTGTTTTCCCATTATCTAACGTGTATTTATTTGCCCTCGTCGTCGTTGTCGTCGTCGTCGTCGTCGTGCAGTTTCACTATGATGACGACGTAGACGGCCCGAGCACGTCGACGTCCTTCGCTCATTCCCAGTGTTTGGCCACTTGAAGACTAAATTAACGACACTGCCACCTATAGGTATATACTCGGCGTACGGCGCTTGTATGTAAAGCTTAATTGCGTTTATATAATCGGCAGCTGAGAAAATACAAGAAAAATACCTTGGGGTCTTCTCCGAATGGGTAAGAAGAAAAAATGCCACAAAAAAAGGAACGCATCGCTTTGACAGATCCCGCGAGCAATAACACAAAATGTTGTCATTAAACAGCTCGAACCGTATAAATGCATGTTCGAAATAACGTAATAATAAATAAAACTTCTCTAGTAGAAGCATTATGTAAAAGTTAAAAAAAGACTTGAAAAAATATAGCGAGTTCGCTACATGTATCTGTACGGAGAGATGCGCGCAGCGTTATGTAGCTCTTCGGGCGCATAGCACGAAAAGGAAATTGAAGATAAGCTTACAGTTGTACAAGAAAATAGCTTCTAGCGAAGTCAGGGGCAGAGCACAATACAGGGGGTAAAAAGCACCGGTTGCAAGAGAAAGAGCAAAAAAAAGTAGGTTACGCCAAGGGGCAAGAAGCAGTGACATGATGTATTTATAGGCTGCCGATGACGTCATCGCGCGCCAGTGTACGCCCGTGAAAAATAAGCATGGGATAAGCGCATTTTTGTCATTCAAATGTTTGATACGCACCTTCCAGTTCATTTTCTATGATGTCCCTGGTAGAAATGCTTGGCATTAAAAATAACTTGATGACCAGAAAATGAATAAAAAATTACCGTTGAATAATTCTTTAAATATGTTACTATTAATTGGCTAGTTTTTGATGATTTTTCTGTGACAACAGTGTTATAAATATCAAGTGCACTTTAAGTGATCTGAAAATAAAATTTCAATTGTTTCAAAAAATGTAGACTAGTTTTCAACCAATGATGCTATTGTACTAATTTAAGCTTTCACCACTAGATGGCGAGTACCTCGATCTGTACATCTACAAGTGGTAAATTCAAAATAATTGTATAAGTGCGTCGTTATAAAGTTCATTTTCATTCATATAAGCAAAGGTAATGTCTGCTGCAGCATTACGGCAGAATACACTCGTCACGCAACTAATAAAAATTTAATGCTGTTGCGTCAAGGAATGTATGAATAAAGAAAAAAAGACGAGCTATATAATTGCGTACGAAATTGAAAAAGTTAAGTAGAGATTAAAAAAAAGGCGGAAGAAAAAAGGAAAGAGTCGATGAACCTTTTGAAAGAAAAAAGAGAGACGCTATTTTTCCCTTTCTTTGGGTGACGCATTGTTTGAGGTATTTTCAATTACGTTGGACAACTATATATAGCCCGAGGGCGCAGGAAAAAAAATCACCGCCACCAGAAAAGAGACGAGTTTTCCACGATTGACGATGTTTATGCCTCCGGATACACCGGTAGCAGCTTATTTATATAATCTTCATTCCTAAAAACAACAAGCGCGTCATTCTCGCCGAATTATGATGCTGTAGACACCGATCAATGGCCCACTTGCGCATATAAGTATAGTCGATTTCAATTGCGAGAGCTTGCACGAGGACACTTGCCATTAGGAAAAATCTTCCCTCTCTTTTCTTCTTCTTCTTCTTCTTCTTTCATACAGCAAGAGACTGGAGCCTCTATCTTACGAGCGCACACTGGAATTTCATCATGTGCAGCAGCTTGATAGGTGGGTATTTTCATCGAACTCGCGCCCACGCTCGCGCGTCTTTTTTAAGAGAGTGCACTTTATCGTATCTTCGTACGGTCGATCTATATATACATCTCTATATAAAAAAAGCGCAGGCCAAAAGATGAGATGAAATTGAAAAACTTGACCTAGTCTTTTAAATCCGCGCAAAGAAGATCGAATCATATTGCTTTTTCATTGAACTCGTGGATGACGATGCGCGCGCGCGGCGGTGGTGATGGTGGCGGCGGCGGCGGCAGCGCTAGGCTAGCAGAATAGAGAGATACTTGATTTTCTACGCGTCGATTCCGAGCTCTATTGTGTGTATTTTCCTTTTTTATTCGCTAATTGAATGGCTATCTACCGAGAGAGAAAAGGAGAGAGATTTTCATCCGATCGCGATGTGTATAGGTTGCTGCTGCTGCCGTTGCGCCTCGGCAACTGCATTCACGAGCGAATTCCCCGTAATAGACTCGAGTGCGTATGAAGTACCCGATCGAGGAATGCTTGGGTGTTTTCAAACTCGTTGTCATTCTTGAGCAAAAATCTCATAAATTGTATCGATAAAAGAGAGACAAATAACGCATATCGAACAGTCGCTCGCCCGGCACAGCAGCGCGGTGCAGCTCAGTCCGATGAGTGAGCTCTTCTCTTCATCATTCTGGTTAAGAATAAAAAAAAATGACTGGGTCAAGGAGGGTGAGCTAGAGCGAGAGAGAAAAAGAAAAATTGCGCGTGAAACGCGGAGAGCTGGAAAAATCCGCTTGCAGACCGTGAAATCCAATCCCGTGTGAATATAGAGGCCATCGTACACCTATTGTATTTCTTTCCTCTCTCTCTCTCTCTCTCTCTCTCTCTCACAACAGCAAAAAAAGCCAATTCAACAATGTCGTGATACTAGAGCTTGCATACCAAGAAGCTATATAGCTTCTTTCTGTTCGCCTCTCGGCGTGCTACGTGCATACTTTTGCATATTGCCATCGAGCGAAACGAGATGCAAACAGGAGTAGCTGCTGCTGCTGCGCTGGACTGTCCCGGCGCACATGCACACGCACCTAGCGTGCCCACGTCGAGTATCGTACGCGCCAGTAATGGGAAATCGAAGCATTTTGTAATTCGAGATATTCGCGCGCTCGAGTAAGGCGAGCTTTTTTAACGTGCATATAATCACAGTACGTGCACAGTAGTGCAAGGCAGACGCATATATTTTTAAATTTGAAACTCCACGCGTGGAAAAATATCCAAAGTAATATTCCTCTCTCCTGCCCCGCGCTGTAATCACTACCCTAACTACTCAAGCGCACGTGAGTGTACGTGTATATAGCCGTACATGGTAGAGTGAATTCACGTAGTTATGAGGCGCTCCTATACACGTAACACGCGCGCGCACACACACAACCGCGAGTGTCTGCGACCTCGGCAACTTGTTAGACCCATCAGCTGTAATCGGCCTCCTTGGCTCAGTGGGTATAGTTCTTGCCTGCTGATACAAGGTGTGCCGTAGGGCGTGGGTTCGATCCCCACTAGGCGAATTT
>CACVKI010144678.1:0-21114 GCA_902732785.1 Trichogramma evanescens
AGCAAAAAGGTAGCTTATTCAAACGAAGTGGCAAGAAAGTTTAGACGCGCTGAATTTAGGTTGGCAACGCAGCCGTAAATGATAAAATTTTGTTTGAACATTTAAATCAAAGTTACGTATAGACGATCACTTCTATTTTCCTCTCAGAACTTACAAAGTTCTCTTTATGTGGCAAATTGAGTCGATATCACGTTGAGATTTATTTGTTCGTTCGCATTACAAATAGATGAAAATCTTTACACTAGCTCACTTTTTTTTCTCTTTTTTGCTCAAATACAGAACAAAATTTTATCATTTACGGCTGCGTTGCCAACCTAAATTTAGCGCGTCAAAACTTTCTTGCCACTTCGTTTGAATAAGCTACCTTTTTGCCTCTGCGCGCGAGTTAGATACCTTTTTGCTACAGAACTGAAATAGACACCTTCCTGCGCTGGGGCGACGATATACAGGTGAAAATGTGACCGATAAAGTCGGATCGCGTGCTGCTAGAATATCATTTTTGGACGTGTAAGTTTTTTTTCGGGGCTCGGTGCAGAGAGACATTGACGCGCTCGTATTAGGATAGCTGCATTGCCGGCAAGGCCTCGCGCAATATCGCCTTGACGCACCCTCGACTCGAAAAAAAGAACGAATTTCAAACGTCGGCGAGTCGAGACTTCTCACACAAATCGCGTATATCGTACCACCGTACATTTCGCGCGAATATTCGCTGCTATTACAACTCTTAGTCATACGCGCGCCCAACGCCTGCGCAGTCGAGGCGGCGTCGTCATCGTCGTCAGGCGCAACTCCCACGCGATAGATAAAGTTCGCACACAGTGTGCAGTAGCAGAACAGCTGCAGGAGGGTCGAGCCTCGCTATCTCTCTCGTACGTACTGCAGTCAGCCGTTCGTTGGCTGCCGCCGGCTGACTGCACTTGACGCTCAGCAGCAGCGTAGCGTCTTATAATATCGTTCGACGACGCTTTCTCGTGGCCTCCAAAAACGGAGTTTTGACCGATACCAGCAATGGTGAGTCTCCTCTTCTTCTTCTCCTTTCCGTCTATTTTTTTTCTATTCGCGTGAGTTTCGTATTCCTGTCACGAGAGACTTTCTCCGCGCAGCTGCTGTCTGTGTCTGTGCTGTATATAAGTGTCTCATAAACTCGTGGCGTGTGTCAACGATCAATTTATAATTAGAATCAAAATATATGTATATTCATACGAGAATCTTGGCTACTGGTATTCAGCTGTACAACTGATGTAAACTTCGTATATATTAGATTAAGCGACAAGTACTTCACGGCTGCCTGCCCGGAGTCTGTGCGATCGCGTAACGCGTCATCCACATCTCTTGATCAAAATGACCGCGAATTCGAAATCTCTCGATACGAGCTGAAATTCGGGCTACGTGGAGTTCGCGTTAATTTCTCTATTTGGCTTATAAATGTATTCTGCCGAGAGAAAACAGAGCGCAGAGCTTGTCGGCCGAGCGAGAGTTGTGTCGGTGTGTATTGATTTTTCGCCTATGTGCGCCGCCGTCGTAGTCGTCTGCGAACCTCGACCAAAGCACGAGGGCGAGTATTGCATATATAGGTATATACAGTGCGAGAAAGCATTGAGCACGTTTTACCGCAGCTTTTAGGAGAGTTAAGCTTCTTGATCTTTGCTTGGAGTGCTGCTGCAAAGTAGTTTTGTATCGATTGCGTAACCAATGTGTAATGACCATCATGATTGCCGCGTTGAAAGTAGCCGATACATTTCTCGATGACAATTTTATGTCAATATGATGTACGTAATAAGTATACACTTAATACCGCGGGCGTCTCGCACGACCTGCTCATACGGCCTTATGTTATATATACATACCCCGCCGACTGGAGCTGCTACTGCTGCAGCTTAACTGCAGTATGTATATATATATGTGTGAGCAATTGAGCTCGCGACACACATATTATAATACGTATACGAGAAGTTATTGACGTCGCAGCAGCAGCAGCAGCTGCAACCGAGCTTGTAATGCGCGCGACAGCATGTGTTAATTGCCAGCGCAAGGCAGGCAGCAACTTTTACAAGTAGTTCTTCCCTCGGGCTCTCCCCGCGAGATGCCGTCGAGGCGGCGCGTCCCTGGATTCTTCGCGCGCGTGTGAAGCGTGAGAGATGGTTTCTCGATTCGCGAGAGATGAGTTTCAAGGTAATCCGCTGCTCTCCACACCCTCTCGCTCTCGCGGTCGAGAGCTTTGCGAGCTTTTTGCGTTTTTACGACGTTAACGAATAATTTACGGAATGAAAAGAAAAAAATTGCGATCGGAAAGACTGACCGAATTTCGAAACTAAGATATTAAGTTAAAAGTCTACTAAATTATTATTTTAATTATTTCAAAAATTGACAGATATTTATCTGCATACTGGTATATGAGGTCGATCTTTGGAAAATATTTATTCATTTATGAAATTTCATTTATTATAAATAAGCTGAGGTTTCTATTTCAAACTCTTATAACGGTTGTAAGAAGACCGACTTTATACGCGATCTGGTAATATCCGGAGGATAGGTTCGACTTACAAATTGTCCCGTTTGTCTTTTTTTACTATTTGAATACTCGACCAATTTATTGTAACGATGATACCCGATTGATCGATGTATTAGGAAGCGGGACTGCGATGGTTTATGGTTGAAATTGGTTTGCGGCCGTTTTGTGCCGTGTCTCTATCCCAGTTGTCGATATTTCGTACAGTATGCTAATACGGCGAGTATCCAAATCGAAGTTTTTTTCAAAACCATTATATCGGTAGTTTTATGAATATTAATATATTCTTAAGTGTTATGTGTGCTCTAGATAAAAATAGTACATTGTTATACTTCAGGAAGTGGCGAAAACTAGCCCGAAAATCCAATTTTTCGATCCAGTTTGCTGAAACTTCACTTTATTACTTTATAGAGCACGAAGTCTTGTGGAGGCATATTAATTTGAAGTTTTAGAAACGGGATTCAAATTGATCGTAAGAGCTAAAAAATTGAAGTGATCGTATTGAAGTTCGTAAATATATTAACGAGTATACAAATTCGATCGTCACAAAACGATAAATTCATTAGAAAACGATCGAAACACTCCGTAAAGCTACGTACAACTGTCGCTCGAGCTCACGCGAATCGCAGCAGGGCTGTAACTGGCGCAAAGCTCGGCAATATAATACCCAACACAAATCGACTCGATAATGTACTTTACAGTCTCGCGCTATTTTACACGTCCGAGAAAAGTGTCAGTAGTGTTGAGTATAAAACGAGCGCCTGCTGCTTTGGAGCGAGGCGCGTCACTGCAGCCTTGGTCGTCGATCTAGTTGCCTACGTGCAGGAGCGATCGAGTAGTAGCTGCTGACAAGCGCAACACGCACGAAACGAATAAATGCAAAAGAAAACAAGCCGGATAATTCACGCCTTCGAACGTAATCTACTGCACCTAATCGGCTATCGATCGATCGATTATATATTGCAAATACCGGAGACACGCTGATTTATCGGAGACGCGCGCTGCACAGAATGCTGCGGCCAATCGAGACAAGGTCACCTCCCTCGCGACAGCAGCTATAACATGTGCTATGTACGATCTCTTCCTTATTATAATTCGTATAATGATCCGACCGTATGTACGATAATTAGTCTCTTGAATGCGTGAGACTGACTCAATCGTTACAATAACTAATATGCAAAACGATCGAATTACAATTTTTTAATGTAACGCGCTGCAGTTAATTAAGGAATTTTTGTCGCGATGTATAAAATTAATGCAAGCAATATCTCTTCGCAGGTGTTGTCCAGTAGAAATGGCCCGGGCGAGACGGCCCACGTGCAGCTGCTGCAGCGCAGCAAATCGTACATCGTACCAACGACCTCGTCGACGAGCAACAACACCACCGGCGGCAGCTCCATGAACAACTCGACCAACAACTGCAACAACAACCGCAACAGCATCCTCGAGGGCATCCACCTGAGCAATCTGCAGGACGGCGAGACGCTGAGCTACGGCCTGGCACTGGTGCGCGGTCGAGTGCCGGCCACCTGCAAGAGGCTCAGGGTGCGCTGCCTCGGGAGCAGCAGCAACGTCAACAACAGTAATAATGGATTGACTCAGCAGCAACAGCAGCAAGGTAGTGGCGGCGTCAAACAGACGAGCCAGCATCAGTGGGCCGAGTGGCCCTGCGTCAACGGGGACTTTCGGCTGCTGGTCGAGCTGCAGCGCGGCCACAATCGCGTGGAGCTCGAGGCCGCCGGTCACAGGCGCAAGTTCGGCCTGGTCTACGAGCCGCGTTACACGAGGCTGAGGGTCACGCCCGTCTACGTCATTTGCGCCGGTCACGATGGATATTTCCAGGTATGCACTGCGACTTACATATAGATTTGTTAATAATTTTGACCCCCTTTCTCGAAATTACTACGTTTGTGGTCTATCGGCGATGCGCCACTCGTCCCTTATTCTCCGCACGTCGTGTACACATACACACACACATGGTCGAGGATCTTTTTATTTGCCGATGCCGCAGTTCTGCAGTTGTTCGGGAGAGAGATGCAATTTTCGTGAGTGAGAGAGAGAAGATGACTCGCGCAAGGAATGGATAATGTCGTCGCGCCGCGGAGCCGACCTTGTGTGGCAGCGATGATTCACGAATTTTTAACACGATCGCTCGCTCGCTCGTCTTCGTATACGTATGCATCACATCCTGTGACTGTAATAACATATGTAAATGTATTTATCGTATACACAGCAGAAGTAATAATACATAAATGTTTATCGATCGCTCGCGAACTAGACTCGTGCTCTCGAGTCGACGTAGTCTCGTTTTTTTTCTCGTTTTTACTTTATTTTATTCATCCCTGTAATATGTAGGACTCGTACTAGCAGCAGATAACTCGTGGTACATAATGTATCTGGCATGCCGCTGCAGCAGCAGCAGCAATTCACTCAGAGGCAGGTAGGCAGTCAGGCACTTATGTTCCCTGCAACCCTCCAGCCCCGACTGCAGTTCATCTTCTGCTGCTGCTGCTGCTGCTGCTGCTCTCGTGTGCTGCAGGTGTACACTATACAGAGCTTTGCAGCTACATGTATGCGTCAGCCCCTGCTCGCGGCTGCTAATGCTGTTAAATCGATATGGCCGATTTACACGAACGCGCGCCAAAAAACTGTCTTTTTTTCTTACCCACTACTTATTCGCGTCTAATTTTTTTCGACCTTGAAGCAAAAAAAATAAATAAGTACAGAAAATCAATTTTTTCGAAACCGCACAGCTGTCGTATACCTGCTCTGCTGACCCACAATTCCAAAACGCATACTACCGCTTTTTTCCCCGAAGTTCGATCCACCTGATCCACGGTGACGTCAATGAAAAGCTCGAGCCAAACCAAAGTACCTTGCGATATTTCTAATAATATACTAATATATCTTAATTGTGAAATACTTCATTGAAAGTGTCTATTCTATACCACTTATAGGATTGGATTAGTGGCGCTAAGCGTACATTTCGTAATTTATTTTTTAGGCACGCGCCTACGGCGTGCCAGCCCCGTTCCACCACAATGTTTAGATTTCTCAATGTCTAATATACCTTATTATACGTATCGAATATTCTTTCAGTAAACGTGTTAGAACAAGAAAAGAACATAATTTGAATGTATCACTATTTCACCTTATGACAAATATATTACTAGTGGCAATGTACGTTGCATCACGCTGAGCGTTTATGTTACGCGTTATTTCTAATAACATAATATTAATTAGCGTGTATGGATAAATATAAAAATTAATTTTTTAATTTAAATGCATTCAGTACACATATAATATATATTAAAGATTTTAAATAATAGTTATTTATGCAACAAGTGCCCAAAAGGCGTTTTTGGGCACGGGTGTGCGGAAAAAGACACGAGTGTCGGCTACGCCGGCACGAGTGGGTATTTTTCCGCACACTGTGCGCAAAAAGCTGGGCACGTGTTGCATACAATATATAATTATACATGCAGGGGCTATTCACGATAGTTAAAATTTTGTTTATTATCATTACGTTAAAATGCAGCGTTTGTTCAATTGAACTATATCAAATATAGTTGTTCACGCATTTCTTATCGCGTATATCGCGCTTTTCGACTTAGTCTCGTTCGATTTTCGGCCGACGTTGCGCGAATGGAATGTGTTCTTAAATGGGAGAACATCTCTGTTCAATCGTATAGTACAACGTAGCTACCCTACGCGTCTTTCGTGTAAGAAGGAAAGGAAGAATCATGGTAAAACGTAAGCGAGAACAGGTGCGTCCAGCTCCGCTCAAACGGGTTCGTTTTAATGAAACTAACGCGTGGAGAGACTAAGTTGGGAACATCGTACACTGTTGCCTCGTGACTGTGAACATGCCTCCAGGATGCCTGTAACTTTGTCAACTGCTTTGCTTAAGGTATTGCCTGCTACCCACCCCTTGTACAGGTTTTGTACGCAGCTGGCGCCAATATTCCGGGAGCTCGGGACGAATATCCCAGATTCAGTATACGTGGACGTGCAGTTGACGCAATTCAGTATACGTAGCCACCCATTACTCTCTTTCACTCTTAACTATTTGCAGCCATATTTTGTTTATACGTGACGAGCTTTCGACAAGCTCGACACCTAGCGGTTAGTTCATGAACTACTATTCGCGTACATTTAATATTGTTGTCCTGGCAACGCCGTGATACATAACAATATGTACATTCCATGTATGAATATGAAGTACTGGACGGACCCAGGATAACGATGAACAATTTTAAAAAGCATTTCGGTCAAATTCTAATGAAATTTTACATAAAAAATTTCCATTATTTTCGCAATCGATAAGAAACTGTGCATAAGAACAGCTATGAAAAAAAAATTAAAATTTCGAAGCAAATTGATAGTTTCAAATTGTCTGTTTTTTAATTTATTTATTTGAAAAATATGGAAAATCTTAAAAATTAAATTACATGCAGACATTATTGAATATATCGCCTTCACGAGCTTTGGATCGTATTCGCCAAACAAATATTGTATAAATCTTCATTCGCCAATTTATCGATGATTATTTCGCAGCAGAGAATTGGCAGCTCGTAGTGTATCATCAGCTCGAATAAAGAATCCGCTGCCCATCGTCGGAAAAATCTCCCTGATATTTTCTCGCACAGACACTCGAGACAAGCCTGTGCATAATATGTGGGGAGGTCAGAAAATGCTTTCGATTTCGACAACTCGACGTAGTTTTCATAAGTGAGTAGTTTCGCCACCTCTCTGGGTCCCAACCGGATCAGATCGTAGAGCGACAGATCTGGAATTATCATTGCGTTTTTCGCTATACTCGCAAACTTCTTGTCGTCGTACCAACATTTTTCGAGATTCTCTGTCTTTTTGAACGATCCGTATGACCATTTATCTTGGGGTATCTTGTTGAACAATCCGTAAGACCATTTATCTTGGGGTATCTCGTTGAACAATTCGTAAGAACATTTATCTTGGGGTATCTTGTTGAAAAATTGCATGACCTTTAGAGCGTCGCTTAAGTCCAATTCGTATCCCCTTTTCTCTAGACTTTTGACAATGGCCATAGCGCCAGCGGCTAGACTCAGTTTGAAACTGTTACTATCCTTCGATTCCAGTCCCTCGGGAAAATAATTCGCAAGAACGAAGCTCGATAGATCAGCGCCGTGATCCAAGATTAGATCAACGAGATATGGCTTGAGATTTGCCACAGCCCATTGAAGCGGTGTCCGGCCCGACTTGTCCCGAGCGTCGATCTGCATTGACTGTCGTTTATCGTCGCAGATCTCGAACAACAACTTCGCCATGTTATCGTGGTCGACACAGGAAGTGTGGCATCTCTGGCCACAAATAATGTGCAGAGGTGTAGCTCCTCCTTCGTTGGTCAAGTTCGGATCGGCACCTCTTCTGAGCAGCAATTCGACCGTCTTGTTTTTGCAGCAGCAGCGCAGAGCCAAGTGCAATGGTGTATTGCCCCACCCGTCCCTGGCGTCGATTCGCACCGTCTGCCGGATGTCGTCGTTTATCTCGAAAAACGCCTTCACCAAGTCATCGTCGTCTCGATAACTGCGGCAGATAACGTGCAGAGGCGTCGATCCTTCCTCGTTGGTCAAGTTTGGATTGGCGCCATTTCTCAGCAGAAACTCGGCCATCTGCTTGTCTATGTCTCTGACGGCAAAGTGCAGCAGCGAGTCACCCCAGTTGTCTTGGGCATTGATAGGATATCGCGCGAAGAACATCCGCAGCGACTCGATGCCCGAGCGAGTCAGGCCTTCGTAGTTGACGCAATTCAGATCGGCACCCCATCTCAGTAGCAATTCGACGACTTTTTTGTGATCGGCGAGCTGAGACCAGTGTCCGCACATATTAACGTCCTGGCCAAGTCGGAGGAATTTCCTGATGACATCGTCGAAGCCGTACTGGCAGGCTATATGAAAATGCGTTAATCCCAATTCGTCTGTGAAGTTCACGCTGAACCTGTTGTAAACTTCGAATAGACTTTTGATGACGTCGTAGGGGAGGCCAATTCTGGCCGCGCGATGCAATGCTGTCGTACGGCGTTGCAGTGGCTTGCCGTCTTTGTCGGTTTCGGGCTCGTCTTTGTAGCCGCTGCCGACCACGAACTCGACGACTCGCTTTCCATTACAATAGTCGAGTATAGAATCGGAGAGGAGAGACTCGATCTCTTCGGGCCGAAAAATGTCTCGGAGATTTGGAGGCGGACCCTTCCAAGCGCCGATTATAGAATCGAATCGACAGAGAAATTCGACTCGATCTCTTTCGATCGTCCAACTGACCTTTTTTCGCGAGTCCTTCAATTGTTCAAATTTGACTTTTCGCAAGTCCTTTAATTTTTCAAAGTTGACTTTGTCCACGTAGGCCATTGTCGTTACGCACTCACACGTAAACACAGTCGCTCACTTCACTCGTTGTTCACGCTGCGGCTTCGTATAGCGCACTGTATGTTCACTGTACATTAATGCGTGTATAGACTACGTGGCGGACACTACTATAGCACGTTTGCTAGATCTATAAGATGTAACATATGGTCAGTGGCGGCGCTGTCATTGAGAAGTCGCCGCATCGTTCACTAATCATGACCAGCAATTTTTATATACCACACAATGATTACTTTCTCTTTGCTTGCAGGGTCCCCCGAGCGAGAGTCGCTCGCCCGAGAGCGCCGCCACTCGCATCGGCCTGGGCGCGCGCCTCCTGCAGACTCTGACCGCCGAGAAGCTGCACGAGGCCGGCCACGGCCGCAAGACCTTCCAGCTGGAGCGCGACCTCGACGGGCCCGAGTGCCTCGTGATGCACAGCCAGCTGCACGTCGACCGGGCGCGGGCCATGTCGCAGCGCGAGCTCTGGGAGCTGGTGGGCCGCGAGCTCATGCAGGGCCCGCTGGCCAGCAAGGACCGCAAGTATCTGGCCTTTCTGTCGTGCACGAGGTACTGCGGCGCACCGAGTCCCAGGACCCACGAGGACACCCTGGCTCGGACGCAGGCGCACGCGGCCCTCGGCGGCGGCGGACTGGCGCTCTTCGGCTCGGCCTGCCTGCACACCTGGCCCACCTGCATGGCTCAGGTAAACGAGGATCAATCCGTATTTGAAATATTTAATATTGATAATGGCTCGATGACCAAGAAATGGCCATTTGACATTTTTTGAAATACATGACCATTGAATGGTTTGTTTTTGGCGATTTTTATATTAAAGTTATCTTGCAAACACTGAGAGAATTTTAAATGATCCAAAAATAACAATTTAATTGTTGAAATAAGTTAAGACAAGTTTTATATTTACGCTAATACCACTTCAAGTTTCTACCACTAGATGGCGAATACCTTTTATCTCTAAATCTGCAAGTGATAAAATCAAAATACGTGTATAAGTTAAAAAAAGGTTTGAAACCTGTGTTTGAATTCTGGCAAGATCTTATCCTCGAGCATACTTCTGGATTTTGCCGGTAACATATTTATCCAGTTCTAATGATCCTTTTATACCCAAGAAACTTTTTATCAGGGACTTTCTTGTTCATTTATTTTTATTCAATACATATTCAAAATTATGATTAGTAAGTGTTCAGGCGACAATGCAAATAAACAAAATTTTGTGACTTTTTTTCATACTCGATAAAATAAATGATAAAAAGAGATGAAGATCAGTTTGGACAAATATTTTAATCAATAAAGTTAACTAAATTAAATATCGTATTACTTGCGGTGCAAAACCGGTTGTCAACTTTTTTCTGTACAGACACGTGTATAAGAAATAATTACTTATTATATACTTTTAAAGTTTAATTTATTTCCGACGACTTATATAAGATTCTTACCAGCGACGTCAAAAATATTAATACGCAATTATAAAAATGATAAAAAGTTATACATTATAATATGTCGTTTTCACGCTCGTACGAATGCTCGCAGGAATTCCTGCGCCCGAGTATGAAAATCGTGCGCGTGTCAAAAATAACATATGGAAAAACGCGCCGAATATAATCGAGTAAACGCGCAAGTATTTTCTCGAACAATAGTTGTAGTTTTTTGACCCAGTCAGGGAATGTCTCACCGACAATTATGCATTTTTCCTTCGCAAATGGTATGCGAATTCATTACCAATGAAAATTAATAATTATACTACGTGGTGTCATCTCGAAATATTTCGGAAATTTTCTTCAAATTGTGAACATTCATTTCAAACGTAATTAACTCGCTCGCCACGCAAGAGCAGTATTCATTTTTTGATGATGCACTGTTAAAATTATTAAAAGTTTTCTTCCACGTAGGTAAATTTAATTTTATCTACAAAACATTATTGGTGCATTGGCTATTTTTCTATTACGATAATGTTATAAATATAATTGAGCGCACTTCAAATGACCTAAAAAGGGCAATTCAATTGCTTCAAAAAATTTATACCAGTTTTCAACTAGTTTAAAGACGATAATATCACTTTAAGCCTCCACCACTAGATGGCGAGTGCCTCCATGGCCACATTGAGCAATTAAAATAAAAAAATAAAGCAATTTTTAAGCATTATTCTTCAATAAAAATGTTTAAATTTGACAGGAATGTGCAAGAGTACTCGATTTTAAGTTTTAGATTCGAACCCTACTGGCCGAGTCAGGAATGTTTTCGGGTATTTTAATTTTAATATTTGATTTAACATTGAATCTGCATTAAATTAAAGATATAACAAAGGTAAAGATTTTGTTTGACAATATAAAAATTTACGCTTTGCCTCGTCCGTAGGTGCTGCCGCGTTTCCTGGACACTCGAGCCATCGACACCGAGCAACTGATGGACGACAGCAATTACCGGGGCACGCACGGCGGCTGCCTGGCCACGACCCTGGGCTCGGCCCTGCACGAGCTCGGCCACACCTTCGATCTGGGCCACACGCGCGACGGCATCATGGGCCGCGGCTTCGACTTCGTCGATCGCGTCTTCCTCGGGGCGGCGGGCCTCGACACGAATCGCAACTCGGTGCGACGCCAGCAGCCCCAGCACACCACGGTGGCCCTGTCGCGGCCGCTGAGCGTGACCGTGGTCGTGGCGCCGAGCCCCAGCCGACAGTCGCGTCCTCGCAGCCGTCTGCTCTCCGAGTCATCGACCACCACCACCGGCGGCTCGAGGCCGCTCTCGCTGAACTTCGGCCAGTCGGAAGGTCAGCAGCAGGGCCAGCAGCAGTCGGCGGGCAGGCTCTCGGCGCCGGCGAGTCCCGAGCTCAATCGATCCTTCGCCAAGAGCGTCCAGGCCGCCAATCCCGTGCAGACCGACCGGACCTACTGGGGCGGCTCGTGCGCCGCCATGCTCGCTTATCATCGCTGGTTCAACTCCGACCTCGACAATGGTCGACAGAAGAATCTCAACGATCTCAAGTACGACGCCAAAAGGTGTGAGAATCGTTTGCTATGTACGCTATTCAGAATGTTTATATTAGAAACTAATGTGATTCGAATTCAATTGAACAATTTTTTTTTCAAATCATATTACTTGACTGATTTTTTGTTTTTGTGTTTGTCGTCGATTCAATCACAAATTTCAAAAGTTATTAAATTAAAGATACATCATAGAATATAGAATTTTGGTCCTTATACAGTTATATTTACTTCACCACTTGCAGATTTACTGATAAAGTTATTTGCCATCTAGTGGTGAAATTTGGCGTTAATGATGATTGAATTTTCATAAAAATATTTCATGCAGTACAGTTAACGCAGAAACTTGAATCGGGTTTAAAACATTAATTATCAATAAAATTTTCTAATTCGACTATAGAATGCAATCTTGTTGGTTCACTTTTGTGTTAAAATATATATGATTGCATTCTTGTGCAATTCACGTAAAAAATAAATCAGTACTGGTACATTTATTTTCAAAGATTTTATGAAAAATTATCTGAAATAAAATTCAATTTAGTTTACTTTTTCAATGTCTGTTTTTACATTGAATCAGTATAAAATTAATTTTTATCTCTCTCTTCTCCGCAGAAACGTGGTGAGATCTCGTCACGGGGTGCGCGTGATCGAGCTTCGCGAGTCAGCGGGCGGCCTGGTCGTGGCGTCGCGCCAATTTTCCGGCAGCCACCTGACGGTGGAGGCAATGGTGCCGGCGCCGCCGCCCCATCACGTCCAGGCCCTCACCCTCGTGGCCGAGGACTCGCTCGGCAGCATACTCAAGTATCCTCTGCCCACGGCCTTCTAGAAATCAAATAATCTTCGCATGTGCGTATAACTCGGCTGCGAATCGTAGTACCTAACAAGCTTCCCGCGCTCAGTATTCCAATAATGTATAGCTGACTCGTTATAATATTCTATAAGCCTATCATTGTTTCGATCGAAAGGACCATAGTGATCTCATTTATTTCAGTATTTTCTACCGCGAGTACCAATAAAATTAGTCAATTATTTTTCAGACTTTACCAAAGGTTAATTGATAAAACGAAGAAATTAATTTTCTTTCAATTTTGAATTTCATTACTTTTGACTATGAACTTTCAACGCGCAATTTCAAGAATGTTGACAAAAACTTGAATACATTCAAAAAAGCAGTGATTGGCTTTTTGCTTATAAAATTACATGAATAATTTGATTATTCTCAATATTTTGCTTACTGCCTTATTTATGCTATCATTTTAAGGGCCTATATTGTAATTTCTATTATTAAGTCATGAAAGAAAAGTGAAATCAAATGGCATTTTCATGAACTGCTATTTATCTATAATCAAAGTATTATACTTTCAATCTCCCAATTATTGAATATAAACTTTAGCAAGCCTATGAATTCAATTTGAACTGTGTAAATGGAAATTAAAGAATGAAAGCTTGAAGAGGATTTGAGAAAGAAAGAATTGCCTTTAGTACTTTTTTATAAGTATACAAAAAATATGTCGATTAATCTCATTTAAAAAAATCGATTGGATCTACATTTTTCAAACTATAGCTAAGATTCAAAGAATGAAAAAAGCTTCTTCTTAATTTGTGATTTCAATTTTAAGTTGTAAAATGAGCAAAACTAATTAATATAAGATCTGCGATATCGACCTAATATTTATGAATATATATAAAGAGAAAAATGTATACTAGATACAGACGATGTTGACATCTCTTTACAAATAAATAAATATCACTTAACAATAATACACTGAGACCTGAATGATAAGAGTACTGAAAAGTAAAAGGTATGATTGTAGCCGGTTTTTTAACAATAGATTAATAATGAAATTTAAATTGCAGTCTTTCAGCATTTATTTAATATAAGTTTTATCGAACAAGTTCTGTACTTGTACATTGTGTTACAAATTTTTATACAAAATAATTATACAACATTTAATAAGTTCAAACTCAAATGATTACGTAACCTAGAATATTTACAATTTATTTTTAATTTTGTGCACTTTATAAAAATTGTGTTAAAAATGAAAATGAAAAATTTTGAAAAAATCCGCACAAAATTCACGTTTTAAATATACATTGTTATTAACTATTAATTGGTTCGAGATAAAAAGAAAATTAAAAATGACTGCTGATGTATCTGATTCCGACCGTTTTTTGAAATACATTTATATTCATTTTCAAATTAATTTTATAACACTCAAAAATGATTTCGTCCCATTTAGCAAGTATTGTTGTTACATTATTAATCGAAAAAAGTTCCAGCTTGTTAAAATCTCGTACTTAAAGACAATACCCCAATGAAATTCATAGAATTTACGACGAAAAACTGCGTTGAAAAAAGTGAGAAAAAACATTCCAAATGTTTGAATTTTATATATAAATGTAGAAAATAATTTGTGGAACTTCCTGTTTTCTTTGATGTAAATAAAAGCAACATTTTTATTAAACATTTTCCAAACTATTTTTTTCACACTATAGTTTTTAAAAAGTACAATTATTCCTAAAATTATAAATAACATACAAATGTATAAAAAAAATAATCTAATCAAAGTGAAAAAATATACAAAGGTAAGTAATTTACAATTACAATAACAAACTAAAACTACACATTATTATTACTCATACCACAATCATAAACAAAATTGATTGAAATCGCCATCATCAGTGCAGTGTCACATACGGATTATGGAGCACGCGATTACGTGGGGATGGCCAAAATCAAAATTTGTTATTATACATAAGTACATATGAATCTATTTACGAGATGTTTTTTGTGAGAACTCGATGTTGTCTGTCCAGATTTTTTTGTGAATCATTTAGTTTTAAAAACCCCACAATTCCTCGGTGGAATTGTCGCCAAGATAGAATTTTAAATTGTTTCGAATGTAGTAAGAAAAATGAATAGGCAGGTGAGTCGGTACCTACATTGTAAACAATATGATCACGAACGATTTTGACATCGTCCCTCGGCAAACTGATCATGTTCATAGTAAAAACAAATTAGTTTGAATGTTGTCTTTCCCGATGAAACAACTTATAAAATCAAAAGATAAATTTTACTCATTCAATTTCTGTGGTACTAAATAGAAAGATTCATCGTTTAATTTAGGCTCCAAAATGAATAAAAGTGGGAAGAGATCTGAGGGAGCTGTCTCGAACGATAATGTAAGTGAACAAGACAAACAATACGTTTGTGATATTTGTCAGGAGGCGTTTAAATTAGAATCAAGAATGATAATACACCGAGACACAATTCACATGAAACAAAAAAATTATGCATGCGACAAGTGCGAAGAGAAATTTGAGTTCCGAAGTCATTTGAGTAGACACCAAATATCAGAACATAAAGGCCGCAAAAATTTTGCATGCGACAGGTGCGAGAAGAAATTTATGAAAAAATCGAGTTTGTTTACGCACCAAAAATTAGTACACAGAGATCGCGAAGATTTCATATGCGACAAGTGCGAGAGGAAATTTGAAAATAGATCAACTTTACTTAAACACAAAAAAATATTCCACGAAGTTTTCAAGATTTACTTGTGTGAAATTTGCGCGAAGAAATTTGACAATAAACATAGTTTGGTTTTGCATATAAAGAGAGTACACGATGGCCGGAAAGATTTCGCATGCAACAATTGCGAGAAAAAATTTGGCCAAAAATCAGTTTTGTTGAAGCACCAAAGGACAGTTCACGATGGTTGCAAAGATTACGCATGTGACAAGTGTGAGGAGAAATTTAAAAAAAAATCGAATTTGCTCTTCCACCTGAAGACAGTACATAAAAGTTGGAGAGATGTCTCCTGCAAAGTCTTTAAAGATTATTTATGTGACACTTGTGGAAAGAAATTTGAAAATGTACGAAGTTTGCTCTTGCATATAAAGACGGTACACGACGATTGCACAGATTACCCATGCGACAATTGCGAAAAAAAATTCGAACCAAAATGTTCTTTACTCAGGCACATAAAAACAGTCCATGAGGGTCGCAAAAATTTCGCATGCGACAATTGCGAGAAGAATTTTAGAGATCGAGGAAATTTTTTAAGACACCAAAAAACAGTACACGAGAGTCGTCAAGATTTTGCTTGTGACAAATGCCAGAAGAAATTTACGGAACGAAGCAATTTGATCAAACACCAAAGAACAGTCCATGAAGGTCGACAAGATTACGCATGTGATAAATGCGAAAAAAAATTTGGGGATCATAGCAATTTGATCAGACACAAAAAAACAGTACACGAAGGTAACAAAGATTTTTCATGCGACAAGTGCGAGAAGAAATTTATAGAAAAAAGAAATTTGCTCACCCACTTAAAGACAGTTCACGAAGGTCGCAAAGATTACGCCTGTGACAAGTGCGAAAAGAAATTCGGACAAAAACAGCATTTGCTTATCCATCGAAAAACAGTACATGAAGGGCGCAAAGATTACGCTTGCGACAGATGCGAGAAGAAATTTACGCGAAAATCAGATGTGTTGAATCACCAAAGGACAATCCACGAAGGTCGCAAAGATTTTACATGCGACAAATGCGAGAAGAAATTTGGGCGAAAAGGAAATTTGCTAACCCATTTACAGACAATACACGAAAATCGCAAGGATTTTGTATGCAACAAGTGCGAGAAAAAATTTGGACTTAAACACAATTTTCGTTTGCACCAAAAGACAGTCCACGAAGGTCGGCAAGATTACCCATGTAACAAATGTGAGAAAAAATTTGGACAAAAATCTAATTTGCTAACCCACTTTAAGAGAGTACACGAAGTCGCAACAAAAAGCGCATTTGCTCATACACCAAAAAATAGTCCATGAAGGCTGCAAAGATTTTGCTTGGGATAAATGCAAGAAGAAACGATGATTGCCCATTGTAATTATGTATAGATACTTACATATATGTTTTTCTAAAATTTCAATTAAAATTGTGCTGAAATGACGACGTATTACCCAAACCAGATGTTTTAGTATTTCCAGATTTCGCGTACTACTAATTACTACTCTGTGTTCCATTTTTGGATACTAAATCCCTATAAGCTTTTCATGCAACGATCAGCCGGCTTCAAGTCATCATTGGACGATACCACCCTATGGCTTCTACACTTTCTCAACCGAGATTCATCACGAGCAATGAGATACTGAATGCATAAACAGATAATTACTTTTAGGCCAAGCAATATCAAAAATACCGCCAACGACCTTCATGAAGGCAGAAGATCGCCTTTTTAATATTATTTCATAATATGCAGAATATTTCGATGAAAAGAGAGAACTAGACTACTTTTTACATGCGGGCTATCACTTAAAAATATGAAATAAACTTATATTTATTTTACTTTCGGCCCTTTTGGAAATTGTAACTTTGAGCTTGGAATTTTGGAGTTGGGACCTTCGGATTGGCACTTGTGTACCCCAATCGTTTAATTACTCATCGGATTTTTACAACTAATAATATCTAAAATTTCCATTCACACAGGTGAACTTAAATCAAAGTTCGCTTACTCAAATTTCTCAATGCAAAATAGCAATCTATGGCGTATACCGCACCGAGCGTTCCACACAGCATCTGCAAGAAATGCCGTTAGATTTAACATCAATTGAATGTGACGGTAAATTTGTAGGCCTAAAAAACTTACGTAAGCCGTGGTCATCGCTGGATATACCTCCAATCCAGCCGATGCGACGTAGAGCGGCAAAAGAAACGTCTTCGTAGCGAATCCCAGGCACGAGGCCGCGCTTATGCAAAAGAAGCAGGCGATGGTGCCGAACATGATTTCCTGATGGAACAAATTATCACATGTATTACATCGTCGAGTGTATATTATAACGTTGATTAATTTTTAGTATTCAACTCACGAAGTAGGAGGCTTGAATTAATTTGTACGATTTTTCGGACACCATGTAGCACATGAGGAGGATCAACGACGTCATAAAGCACGCCGAGCACGTCGTAAGTGCGCCCTCGAAGGCCGTGCCGATCTGCGCGTGAAATCTCAGCCCGTACTTCAGTAGTAGTCCCTGCACCATGAAACTTATTACCTGCAAATCCCACTCGATTATTTTACCATTTATTATTACGTACATTGGAGGGAGAGAAGAAAAAAAGGTAAAAGTGCTCGGTACAGAATAAACTGTTATCAATTATTGGAGTTAAGGAAGAGAACCGTGATAGGTTGCTTGATTTTAGACGTTTATTTGCATTTAATGCGATACTAAAGCAGTATGAAAGTCTTAGAAATTAATATACAGTGAGGACAGCCAATACGAGAAATAGAAGTATTCAGTTGCCTTTGCATCAACTGAAAATTGGTCAAAGAAGTTATACCTGTAAAAGTTTACGTCTTATTTTTAAGACATAATCTATGCAGCAAAAGTTATGATCATAACTTAATATTAATTTTCAGTTTTTTCTTAAATTTCAGTTCCAGTTACGAAAATTTAGAATGATTATTAAATTTTCATTGTTTGTTTCTGAAAATTTTCAGAATATAATGAATTATTATTTATGCTTGACACTCAATATTTAATTATCATTATTATACCGAAAATCCTGCTAAATGCCACATAAGTGAGTCAAAACTCACGTCATAACTGATTGCATTATTGAGGTGTAATTGAACCTCGATGGTAATTTAATCTATCTCGATAGGACAACTTGCAAGGTGAAGCGGGATTCGGGAGCTATTTCAGTTTCACGCCAACTCGGGCTAGTAGGTCTTATTGGTAAGGACGAAGTAGCATTGATGCGTTTGGAAAGGATCTGCCCGAATCTTAACCACTGGCGTGGTCCACTAACTTTCGGGAACGCGATCAGCATTCCGTGACCACTTAGCGGACAAAGTGAGAAGTAGGAGTTCGGAAATAGGTTGGGTAATGAAAATGACGGGGCGTAATTTTAACAAGTGATCCTTCTTCAATGTTAGTTATCTCAACAAGCCTATAGATTGCTTTGGTACTTTCTATAGTATTTTGCGTCGCATCCAACGTGTTCTGGCAATATAATTCTAAATTTTGACAACAAAACTAATTCTGTATAGCATGAATCTTGATACTCTGGTAAGTCTACGAATTAATAATTCTCTAGGATTCCGAAAAAAGAGTTTCGATTTTCAATGTATTACTCAATCATTATTTGAATTGAAATTGAACATATCTTTGAATTTAGCCTTGAATTTTCAATCTTTTTCTTCAACTTAATCTTAATGTACACGATAATGAAAATTAAGTTTTTTTTGTATGAATTTTAAGAAACTTTTACATGAATTATATATTAATTAATTGTATTCTTCTGAAATTTCACGGAAAAATGTTAATTAAAAGTACCTTAAAGATAAGGAAAAGTTTTACATACTAAGCTGCAAGATATTTCAATTGTCTACCAGTTTACCTGAAGGTCCTTGAAGTGGATAGATAAACTCTAAAAATGAAACTGATGAATACGATAAGGAAGATGAAAATTCTGTGATAGTTGTGTAGTGATAAGTGATTCTATATTGTCAAGTGAAAAATATATTTTTCATTGTTTTATTCAATAAGTTACGATGGTTATTGTAACGGCTAATGTTGTTGAGTGCTTTTTGATACGCTTTTCTATGTTTTTTAGTTGTAAGTTTAGTTTATAAGTTCAAAGTTTTATTTTAATTTTGTATTCTGTTGCCAGTCTATGCACGGGCATGTAATATCTTCTATAGGACCTTCAATATTGAAGGTTTTAAATGTCAATAAATATAAATAAATAAATTTCTCACTAATTGGAGATCGTCAATATATACCACTTCTAAAGTTTTGATGATGCCCGGCACGGACTTGAGGAATTCCAGATGAATGCAAGTGCAGCATCGGCACCAGCAGCACGGAATGCCACCGACTCCGTAAGCCTCGTCCGTTGATTCTTTGATTATGGGTCCAGCTTTTTTTGGCATCGTGTAAATTGAACAATTACAATTTGAAATTACGACACTTATTTCATTCGAACTTGACCGTCACACTTTTAAAACTTTGAAAACTTTGTATACTTAAGATTTATCGAATGATTTTTCATAAATGGTAATTTTCATTTAATAATTTTTACCAAGTTTATTATAATTATTTGATTTTTTTTAACTTAAAGAGATGCGCTTTCTCACACTACGCAGTTACAACTGAAGAAAAAACGCCAGGCAGACGCGCACGCGAGTACCCCCTGCTATGCGCTGCTGAAGACTCCCGCGGGTGTCAAAAGGTATTTTGGGATTCACAACATAATACTTCTTTACATCTTTTTCTTCTGACTTCTCTGATGTTATGTTTTAATTACGCTACGTTTGAATTATCTTCTTCATATTATCGATAATGAAATAATTAACGAAAATTATTGCATGTATTATTTAGCCCTCGTTTGTTTTATTTTCCAATGTCCTGATAAATTGTGTTTTTGATAATAACACTATTATACACGAAAATCGTACGAAGCCATAAGATCGAGAGTAGTGTGAAATTTAAAATGGACTTGCCAACTTTTCCGGATCTGATTAACAATGAAGTACCCTGCGGAGAATTTCTCGCGGCGTCGAGACGTCTTTTAAAAAGTCTCGGTAAAATTTAATACGTTAATGACTGATAATTAAAAAGTTGAATTAACCTCACAATTGCATGTAGCATATTAAACTTTGACCAATATTATTCTTGATCCTCTTAGATTTCTTTGGAAAAATTTTCATGACAATCAAATATGACATGAGCAAAAATATCGACGTAAGATTTATAATTATTCAATGCTCGTTTAATTAATGAACTAAGAAAGAATTTGATCGATAATTTCTTAAAATTCCCAGAGAATATCAAGAAAATACAATGCAAATCGGAAAAGTTACACGACTTTACAAAAGTTAGTACACACGGAAGTCGAGAAAAAAGGAAATTTCGTCGCCGCCGAGGCTCTCTTATGGCTACGAAGGTAAAAAGTTCATTGATCGGAGAAATATCACAATCATGCCCGCCCATTGACATTCTTCGACGACGTTTGCTTACGCACGCCGTGGATTTTTTGCAGATGTCTGCAGATGGTCCAATTATTCTTCGAATTTATCGTCGAGGACTACGATCACGACGACGCTGCGGAGGATCTCGTCACTCACCTAATTAAGGCCTACGGACTGACGCTCGAGCCTTACGACGGATACATGTCGCAGCAGCTATTCGCCGTGAGTGCGACGCCCACTACTCGCCGTTT
>CACVKI010144678.1:21130-56920 GCA_902732785.1 Trichogramma evanescens
CCCCCCGAATCTATGCGCAAAATTATCCCAATCATACTTATGCGTCCTCTCTTTCTTTTGATTCATAACCATTGCAGCTGTTGCATCGCTTGATGCCGAATCGCGAGCAGGTAATGCGGGCAATAACCGACGACCATGACGTCAAGAGCGAAATCGTCATCAGGCGAATGGACCGATTTTCCAGAAGGTTGAGAGAGAACATCTACGCGCTCAAGAAGTTTTACGAGGATAATCAATTGGAGACTATTTTTAGACTTTAGACGCTTTGCGCGCGCAAAAAACCTTTTTTTACACCTATTATATATTTTAAGAGTTTGCCAATTGTCACACGCGCGCGCGCGTGTTTTAACTTTTCTTTTATCTATACAAAGTTGTACTTCGTTTATAAAAGTTCGATATTTATATAAAGTAACTTTGTTTGTAACACTGGATTTTGTGGTGAACGAATAAAAGCGAGGCCAGATTTTTTCGATTTTTATAGTAAATGAATTATTTTATTGTGTCCTCGATGCCGTAGAGCTGAGCCATGTAGAAACGTTTGGCGTGATGATCGGCCGATATCTTCAGGACGATGGTGCCCGTGACGATTTCCACGGCGAGAAATGCCAACGCGACGCTATTGGCGATTCGCTCGTTCGGCAGATAAGTCGAGTTACGATCGAAGACCAGGAACAATTCCAGGGGAAGCTGAAGTAGCGTGGATATCAGCCAAAAACTGGCCAACTCGGGTATCTGTGAAGTAATACCAAAACAAGTACCATTAAAAATTATTGCTTTATAAGGCAGTATAAAAATCGTATAAGTTTTTTCGAAATTCACGCGTCTCGCGGGCCATACGAATTCGAGCGCGATCTCTCGGAGACATCTTCGCAGCTCGTCTCGTGCCAGCTGTTTTCGCATTCCAGCCGGCGTTTGTATGTGTATTTACGTGTATAGGCGCGACTGCAGCGCTGATGACATCTCAAAATCGTGTTGTTTGAGCACTGACTTTTATCTCTGCTGCTGCGTTTGTCAACAAAAAATAAAGAGCAAGAAAAAAAAACAGAGGCTCGCTTACTCTTTCACCGAGATTGCCGAGGTAGCCCAAATAGAGCCTTGTGCATTCCAGGCACACAACCGTCAGCGACACCGCCACCGAGACGAATTTGTAAAATTCTGACAACTCGTAGTACTGGAGGAAAACAAAACGTCTTGTATACAAGGTGAGTTTTTTAAATGAATGCTATTTTTATGTAGTGAGATAAGAAAAGAAAATTTAGCGACGAGTGCCGATACGATTGTGCAATTGATGTTTACCTTTGCATCCAAGTAATAAATCAAGAATAATACCCATACGGGAAAGTAATAAACATTTAAAAATAAAACTATCTGAAGAGGCAGACTCGACTGCACCCTGTTTTCTGCAATATAAAAAAGGAAATATTACATTTCTCGCTACTTTCCAATCAATAAAAAAAATGAGAAAAAAAGGAAAAATCTCGCCAAAACACTCACGTATATCGAAAAACTCTTTCTTTCTATCGTGACAGGCTAGTCCTGGAAAAATACGATCCGAAGCAGACACCACTGATGACTTCCACATTTTAGCATTTCTTATCGAAATTATTTAACAAGTACCGTAATGGCATTGTTTACAATTGTTTACCGTGCGATCGAGTGTTTTATAAGAAAGCGTATCGCGGATTTGTTTACATTACGTGTGTTGCTAAGAGATATTTGAGATTCTTAGACGTGCTGCCATCTAAAAATTATCAAATGAATTTAAAACTTGAATAAAGTTGAAAAAAAGGATCACTGATAAATATGATTAAAAATATAAAACAGTTATATTTACAATATTTTACAAAATATTTTGTCAACGATTTATAATAAGATCATTCTAATATAAATTTTAGTGCTATTGTAACACTGTGATGGCACACATCTTACATTTAAAGAACAGCTTTTATTTGCTCCATTAAAAAGCTTGTTTTTTCGGCAAGTGGCATCTTCTTCCAGCTGGCTCTGTTTATCACAACAACTGGATAAGACATGGCTCTTAATGAATCAATTTCTATTCTATGCAACCCCAACAACTCATTTGTATTTCTCGTATACCAGTTGTTAGAAACAGTTATGATAGGAACTCTGAAAAAAACGTTTTGAATTATAGGATTGAGAGAGACAAATTTAAATATTCATGTGAACATTTTTACATTTTACATCCTTCAGGTACTTGCAAATCCTCTAAGTAAACATCACCCTCATTATTTTGATTTATATCCCATGGATCTAATGTTGAGTTTTCTTGAAAAGCTACAACATGTTCTGGAAAAAAAAAATTAAATTAACAAAAATACATTTTACTTCTTAAAAAATACTTACCAATAACATGAAATAATTTAGTTTTAACACCAGATTTTATGAATTTCGAACCACCAAGTCCTTCTTCCAAATAAGGATATAGTCTATTGTGACAATTTTTAACTTTTTTAATCATATCATCATTATAGGATTCCAAATGTTTCATTTGCTGATCACTTGGTAGCAGACCATTGTAATTTTTATTAGTTTTCAATTTTTGATAAATTTTAGTAAATGTCCAAAGTAAAAATTCATTTTGATTGTAATTTCTTTCCTTATCGAAAAATGTTTTTAATAAGTATTCTGGATATGAATCTAAACTCAACATATTTGCTAATAAGATGCACAAAGTCTCATCATCAAAACTTTCTAATGGTTTTGCTTCTTTTAAAGATTTTTCTATGTCTATCCAAAATATTGTTTTATGACTACCTAGAGATAAACCAGTGATTAATATAACTAGTTTCTTTATCTCACTTCCAATATATTCCTGTTTCATAGTCCTTTTTTCAAAATATGAGGCACATCCATAATTTACTAATTCTTTGTTGTAATGCCGCATATTTGTGAGATTTCTAATAGAACTCAAGGTACCATCAAAGCCCCAATCATTTTGTATAAATTTCTTAGTAATCAGATCTAGAAAGTGTGGGTTATAAAATACTTCATCCCTGCAAAAATGAAAAATGTAATTTTTTAATAATTGTCAAAGAAGAAAAAAAAAGTTAAAAAATATAAATATTTACTTTGTGTTCTTAAGTTTAATATCTAATAAGTGTGTTAAGAAATTTACTTGACCCATGTTTAATTCGTCACTATGATTAATAATAGCATTTTCAGTTTTTTTTAATGCCTTGACAATATTGTTTAATGGCACTTTTGCTTTTAGTAAAGCTTCCATTATTAAAATAGCTCTTTCTAAAGGAACATCACCGTTAAAATTTTCAAAATGAGTTATAAATATTTTGAACAAATTATTGCATGAGTTTTGAGCCGCAAATACTAATCCACTGGTCAAATGATCTATATTTTTTTTATCAAAATTCATTGATGCTTTTACAATGAACTTTTGCTTCATAACAGTCCTTAACTTAAAGGTCAACGGACTTGGTGGAATTCTGTTAATAATACGTGATACCTCACTGTAGTCAGTAATAGAAAATTTATCTACTGATTGTAAAAGACTTTGTAGAGCAGAGCAAAATATTTTAGATGAAGAAGGTATTTTCATTTTGAGCAATACCCGCAGAAAATAAATTAAATCTGATCTTGATAATTTATCTATATGTGGATTCATAGTCTTCTCAAAACTATCCAAAGAGCCAAGTTGATTCCAAATGTTGGATTCATCTACATTTGGTTCTGTAAGTGCTTGTTTGTAAATTTTTAAAAAGTTTCCTATAGCGTAATGGAGATCTTTGCTTTTCAAATTGTCTTTATTTCCTTCTAAAAATGATAATATATTCATTGGAGAGGGAGTATTAAAGTGGTCCAATAAATCATCATTGTCTGTTTTTGAAAATCTAGATCTGTCCTCTGTGGAAAAAAAATCATAAACTTATAAAAATATTAATTTGCAACATTCTTCGTCGTCATTTCATCATTCAAACCTTTTTTTGGATTTTTTGAATATGGATCATCGTAGATTAAACAAACTTGTGGAGAAAAGTTAGGTGATAGTTTGGGAACTCTCGACAACTTTGAAAGAACTCTCGCGAGCATTGTGGCTATATTTGTTTTTTTTTCCTCAAAAAAAAAAAAATGATTTTCGAATCATCAAACTGCTCGAATCAACCGAGATCTCTATAACAAAGTAAAAACAAAAATACTTGTTGAGCAATAGACATAATCAGTTGCAATAAGAACGAACCTATAAATCATCAATGTAGCGGCATAACATTACTGCTCGCATGCACACTGCGCTGCTATAATTTTATCGTCTGCTTCGCTAACCACGCAATAATCGCCGTAAACATAGAGTGTCTATTCAGCTTTCAGAAGCTTGATTGAGTTCTTGTAATCACAGTCTTGGCGCTAATAGGTTAAAAATGTTGAAGGTGAATTCACACGCATATCGAGAATCTACCCATTTGACAGTAAAAAATGCTTTGCGAACTTGAGTTTTTTTTCATTGGAAAACTATATTTTGATAAATTTAGTACATACAAAAATTGAAAAACCAAATACAATTGTTTTGTTTTATTTTTTACTATCCATAAAATAAAATTTATAAATATGAAACCATCTACATGATTTACTGCGGTTTCATGCAAGAAAATTCAATGTTTTACGTAATTCTGTTTTGTATTTGTTGAGCTAATCGTCCTAAATGTCCGTCCAAATATGAATTTTTTACATGGATTTATAATGCTATTTTGAAAACTATTGATTATGTTGTTTAGTAAAATTCATTCAAATTTTATCAACACCTTGTAATTTGCTATAATATAATGTTAAAATATTGAGTACCTAAAAGTGTTATGTCTCGCACAAAGGCATTTTATAATTTATTAAAGCAATTTATTCAGATACTAACTAAATTATATCAATGTACAAAAATATGACTATAATAAGCTATTAATGCGAATGAATGTACAATAGTTCGGGATATCTAAAATCCACAAATTTTAAATATGGTCAGATATTTTGTTTCAGCTGTGCGAGGATGAAAATCTTCTCTGTCATAGAGATGCCAGTAAATTATAATAAATGTCATCTTTCTTTCAAGCTTATAGATGCCAAAAACTCTATTTTAATTACGCATACCCTCGAGAATCATTGACCGCTGGTACTATGTATATAAGATAAATGGCAGATTTTTAAATGGAAGTCCCGTTCCTTTGAAGTCGTTTGAGCATACCGAAATGCCAAGCGAGTTCGCAAGCTGCCAAAGAATCGCGCGTGCACCACAAAGGAAAATAGTTACGTGTATCTCTGACCTATCTCTGCGACGTCTCTCTCTCTCTCTCTCTCTCTCTCTTTCTTTCTTTCTTTTTTTTTTTGCGCATACGCCGCCGATAGCCGCCGATCTCCAAATTGATCATCAGTCGCTCGCTATTATTCGTGACGTTTTTACAACACACCCCGATCCTGTCAATCTCCCTGGTTTACCGAATATGTCAACTCCCCCGTTCACCCTCACCTGATTTATATGCGCGACTCCGAGTGTCAATGACCCAGATCTTACGCAGTCAATACAGTAAATTCGAAGCCGCAATAAATAAGTTTTTAAATCAGTGCACGATTTGGATGGTTACATAAGTTATGCAATTTTTCGAGTGCAGCAATTTTTGGAAGCCGATTTTCATGTAGACCAAATTTAATACAGTAAGTAATTCATTTTCAACTTTTGATATTTAGTTAATTTAACGTTTTTTTATGAAATTTTAAATTTCCGTTTTTTAGTTTTTTTAAATATTCAAAAGCATTGCAATGGCAGCAGAGACTACCAAAGCAAATGAGGTGAATTTGATGAATATTACTATTTTACCGTGGATTTAAAAGAAAACTCACTTATTTTTTAATTCATTTTCACAGATCGACAAAATTTTGGATTTGTACAAATGCATGAGTTTAAATCCTTACGTCGTTTCTGCTCGAATTATTTCTATCGCTAGAAATGGAATTTCTGTCCAAACTGTCTGGGCACAAAGAAATCTCGAAAGAAATGAGCAGCAAAAATTTACGCAGGATTTGAGCTTGGATGCTGAATTACAACTTTTGGTCGAAAGTTTTCCCATCGATGTCTCTACGCAGTTAGTACCATAAAAATTGAAAAGTAAAGACAATTTTTTAGAGATATAATTGACAAATAAATCCAAATTTTACAGACTTTTGACCACATCTTCAGAAAATGAAAAGTTCAAGGCAATTTTAAGACAAGTGACAGTCGATGGAAAGCCGAAACAGTATATCGAAGTATGGGATCGACAACATCGCATCAGAAATTACGATTTAAGTGCATACGATGTGCACGGAGAAATTTACTCAGACAGTAAAATCCATTACTTTATGTTTAGGAAATTTTTATCTTAATCCGTAACATTACCCTTACCATTACAGATATTTTTAGCTCATTTCACTTTTCACCCGACAATACCAAACTCATGTACGTCGCAGAAAAAAAATTACCAAAAGTAGAGCCATTTTATACGACTAAGCCAAAGAAGCAAACTCCTGCATCAGAAAATGAACCAGAACCAATTAGAGTAAAAATTAATTCTGATTTTTAATTTCGTCAAAAGAGTAAGTCACACAGTTTTTTTATAAATAAATAAATCTCTCCGCAGGGTCAAGAGTACGCATTCAAACCACATTGGGGCGAGCAATTGGAAGGTCGTCACCGTTCGGTAGTGATAATTTTGAATCTTCAGGACGACACGTTTTCTGAAGTCACTCAAGTACCGGACGAATATTTTCCGGCTGAAACAATTTGGTCCGCCAAAGGCGATTGCATCGTCGGAGTGGCGTACAAGAGGTACCCAAGGTACCTCGGTCGTTTCAATTGCAGCAATCGCGAATCGTACTTGTTCGTAGTTAAAAACAATGAATTTCGTGAGTATCGTAGAGTCTAATTTTAAATTCACTCTTTTTCAATATGCATCTTTTTATCGTAAATTTTCTGCAGGTTTACTAACTACTGCTGGAAAAGCTTGCAAAACACCTCAATTCAGTCCGGACGGAAGGTACTTGATATGGCTAGAAAGAGAAACTGGTAAACAGCACCACAATGTACAGCGACTCATGAAGATTCAATGGGGCTTCAATGAAACTGTAAATTTACTCAATATGAATGTGTGACTCCCAATACTTGAACTTGATAAATTATTTTTTATTTTCAGCCTGATATACTAGTAGATGTAGTTAAAACAAGCATAGAAATTGCCGACAAAAAGAAATTTTTCGGATTTTACGGTCATAACATACCCAAGCGTTGCTGGAGCAGAGATTCAAAATATTTATTCTTAAGTACCCAGCAAAGATCAAACATAAAATCCTACGTAGTTAGTTTGGGTAAATGTAAAATGATTTTTACAAAAAATATCCAAAATTTCGAGGATAATAATAATATTCATTTGTATTTTGGATTATAGAAACGAAAATTATAGCAGAAATAGAAAATCCTGACGGTAGCAGTTTAAACATTCTAGATGTCAGAAGAAATCGAATTGTTTTTACGAGAACTTCGAATATTCTACCACCTCAATTGGTCGTTGGAAAATTTGATCCAACAAAGCCAAAAATAGGAGCTATCAAGTTGGTGAATTTGACCAAACCTCTTTTGATTCCTAGCAAAGAGAGACTCATTTACGAACACATAGAGTTTGAATATAAAACAGATGAACCAGTCAGTGAGTTTGACTTGAATCTAAAAATTGCGTGCATTTATGTTTTGTTAAATCAGAGTTTAACGGTTATTTTCGCACTCGTAGGAGACTTTAACTTCACTTACTTTGGTTACAAATCGACGAAAAAGCATTCGATGCCTTTGCTCGTAGTTCCTCATGGAGGACCACACGATTCATTCTGCAATCAATTCAACATGGATCTGGCAATTTTTGCTCTTTTAGGTAATGTCTAACAATTTTGCAAACAAGAAGAAATTATCGATAAAAATAATACTCATGTTCGTCAGGTTTTGCTATAATACAAATCAACTATAGAGGATCTTCAGGAATGGGTAGGGACAACATTGAATTCCTCACTGGAAATATCGGTGAAACCGATGTTCTCGATTGCATGACAGCTCTCAAATTGGCTCTCGCCAAGTATCCACATATCGATCCTGCTAAGGTGGCTCTTTATGGCGCGTGCCACGGAGCCTTTTTATGTGCTCATTTGAGTGGACAAAACCCAGTAAGCCCTTGATAGTAATAGTTCGATAAGATAATAATAGTAATAAAATAGTTTGATAACAATTTTGTGTTGCCCAGGACTTATTCAGAGCTGTTGTAATGAAGACTCCGATTATCGACATCCCATCTATGTATACCAACACTGATATCCCCGACTGGTACTTAATGAAAATGAAAATTCAAACAACAACTAGTTGATGATCTAATCATTTAATTTATTGCTCAGGTGCCCCGCAAATACTGGTTGCAAATTTCTCGAACGTTTACCTCCAGCTGCTTTGAACACGAATTACTCAGAGATTACTTTGCACATGTTCGATCGCTCACCCATACAATTCGCGGACAAAGTCAAAGCACCGACTCTCATTGCCGTGGGCACGAAAGATTTACGTTGCCATTCGTCCCAAGGTAGATTGTGGTACGGCCGATTAACCGCCAATCAAGTACCAGCTAAGTAAGTTATTGTTTTAATAATCATTTTCAACGAAGTGCAATGAAAATTTTTTATCGAATTATTTTCTATAAATTTAGACTATATGTTTACGGAGATAACCAAACTCTGTCGAAAGAGGAAATAGAAATTGATTTCGTTATCAATGCGTCTCTGTGGTTAATTAAACACGTTACCAACGTTGTGCCACAAATAACAATTCAACCAACTATTGTTGCCGAAGAAGTGAAATTGCCAGTTGAAGAGCCGCCCGTCAAAACAGTCAAAGAAGAGGTCGAAGTGAAAGAAGAAGAAAAGACAGAAGAATCCGTAGAACAACCCGCAGAAACCTAAATGTGTATAGAGTCTGGTTTTATTTATATTAATTGTTTCGACACATGTAATCGCTCATACATTTTAAACGTAATCACAAATACAAGAACTAATTTATCCGATGTATCTCAATTATATTTACTTAAAATACAACAACTTGATCATTTTAATGAAGATTTTTATTCTACGAACACATCCCCATGAAATATAAATATTTTAACTCGTTGAAAAATTAAAGCATAACAATAACTGACATTTTTTGAATTTGTTCAAGTTCGATCATCGCTTTGAGCAATCTACTTTGATACCGATTGTGTTGCTCTTGAGCAAGCCTCAATTATCAACATGAGTTCAACTAAGGTCAGTAAATTGCCTTTTATTATTATTTATATCTTTTTTATTAAAATCTTAGTTATATTTCTCATTAATAAATTTTAGGTCAACGAAATCATCAAAGTATATAAAAAATTGGCTCAAACGCCAAATCTCGCGTCAGCGAAAATTGTTTTCAATCCGAATAACATAACAACAATAGAGAGTCAGTGGTCGTCGCGCAATTTAGAAACAAAAAAGAAGAACAAGTTCTCGCAATCTTTCTTCTTCAATGAAATGACACCAATTGCCAAAACCTTCCCCGCTGACACAACTTCCGAGTAAGCTCGATTGAACTCGAATGACATTTTTAGTTATTTAAACTTTTTTTTTAATTTACCAATTATATTTCAGGCTTATGAGTGTTTCTTCTTCCGATGACTCCATCAGAGCAATTTTGCGAGAAATATCCATTGACGCGAAATCGAAGCAATTCGTTGAAATTTGGGATAAGCAGCAGCTCCTCAAGTCTTTTGACTTGGCTGCTATGGATGTTCACGGAGATGTTTACACAACTCGTTAGTGCATTGCTCACCTAAATGAGATACATTAATTTCATTGCAAATTTTATGGTAAATATTTTTTCCTCAGCTACGTTCGCTTCATTCCACTGGTCGCCGGACAATACTCGTTTGTTGTATCTCGCCGAAAAAAAGCTACCAAAATCCGAATCGTTTTTCACCCGAAAAGCGAAAAAGAATAAAGATCAATCGTCTGAGGATTCAATTGTGCCTGTAAAGTTCAAAATCTATTCAGTCATTATTATTATTATTTTTTGCTATCAATATTTAACAAAAATGAACCCTCTTTCAGGGCAACGAATACGTTTACAAACCCGAGTGGGGTGAACAATTGGTCGGCAAGCATAGATCCGTTGTCGCCATACTAAATATCGAGGAAGAGACTTTAACCGCCGTCGAAGATATACCCGAAGAATATTTCCCGTCTCAAGTTTGTTGGGCTCCCAACGGCGAGGATATCGTTGGAATCGTTTACAAATTGTACCACCGATATCTTGGTTTGATGTTTTGTACCAACAGGGAGTCGTACGTATTTCATTTGAAGAAAAACGATTTTCGTGAGTTGCTTTAGAATTTGTAATCAATATTCGAGAGCTGGACGTTGAAAAATAATCGACTAAAATTGATGAAATTAAAAAAATAAGGTTTGCTGACTGGAAAAGATATCTCCGTTCGCGCACCGCGGTTCAGCCCCGATGGAAAGTATTTGGTCTGGTTGGAAAGAGATATGGGTCCGGCTCATCACGACGTTCAAAGACTCATGTACATGGAATGGGAGCAACAAGTAGTAAGTATAAAACTAATGTGTAAAAAACTTAATATTCATCTTATTAAAGTAATCTCGCCATTAACTTTCAGCCCCAAGTACTGATAGATATCGTGGACACGCACATTACAATTGCAAATAAATCCAAGTTTTACGGAGTTTACAATCAAAATTTCCCAAAGCGTTGCTGGAGTGAAGATTCAAAGTTTCTCTTTTTCACTACTCCCCAGAGAAACACTTTCAAGTCGTATTCAGTTAATTTAGGTAAATTCTTGAAATTATATAATTCTAATAATTTTCATAGCAAACTTTATAAATTCAATTTCTTTTTTATACTTCAGAGACAAAGGAAATAAGAGAATTTGATGGAATGTCAGATGATGTAAGTTACGGCATTCTAGATGTCAAGGGCAAATACATTTCTCTGGTTGCTACATCTTTAACGCTTCCGACGCAATTGTTACTTGGAAAGTATGAATACAATTGTCAAAACGAATTATTGGTTCATTTACAAGAATGCACCAAACCTGCATTAGATCCTGTACTGACAAAAGATATCATCTTGGACATTAACGAATACATTTACAAAAACGAGGATTCAGTCAGTATGTACTTCAAAATACAGTTTTTAAAAATGTTTAATCTTTTCAATCAGTAATTTATGAAAAAATGTACTTATCTACAATTTTTACAAATCAGAGGACTTCAATTACATTTATTTGGGTAAGAAAAACGCGCCTGATAAATCAGTTCCATTGATAGTCGTGCCTCATGGAGGTCCGAATTCGAATTTTAGTAATGATTTCATCGTATCCCACATGTTTTACGCTACCCTTGGTAAGTTGCAATTAAAACGTTATCGTTAAGTAATTCAATGTGAGCGCAAAATAATTGATAGAACTTTTTTTTATATAAAATTAGGATTTGGAATTTTACAAATCAATTATCGAGGATCAACTGGCATGGGAGGAAAAAATGTTGACTACATCCTTGGAAAAATCGGCTCTTCCGATATCGAAGACACTATAACTGCAATCGATGAAGCTTTGCAAAAGTATCCTTGGTTGGACCCAAAAAATATTTTTTTGAATGGTGGCTCTCATGGAGGATTTATGATTGCTCATCTTACAGGACAATATCCGGTAAAGAGTCAATCATTCATACTTCGTAGTAATTATTGAGAGCATTTGTAAAATTGTGCAATTTGTATTATTTCAGGATAAATTTCGGGCGGCAGCTTTGAGAAACCCCGTCACCGATTTAAGTTCAATGTTCAGTTCATCGGACATACCAGATTGGTAAGTACTGCACATTTTCACCAAGTCACACTGGATAATTTCCAAGTTTAGAATTCATTTTTCAGTAGACACACTTTGACACGGGAAGAAAGAGCAAAATATCGCTGTTTCTTGCACCTTGAACCTGCCATTATAAAGTAGAATATCCTCAATGATCGTAATAATCTAAAACATCACCATTCATGTTTGATCATTTCAGGTGCTCCTCTCAAAGTGGCATTAAAGATGCGGATGTGAGCGATAATGGCGATAATGGCGATTTTAAAAAGAAGCAAGAAGATATTATGCTTAAAATGTTATCTCATTCTCCCATTTTGCTGGCCCATAAAGTGAAAACTCCTACACTTGTAGCCATTGGTTCCAATGATTTGAGAGTTCCTCCGCATCAGGGCAAACTGTGGTTCAATCGGCTGCGCGAAAATAATACTAAAGCCAGGTAAGCTGATTGATTTTGTATTCGTAAATAAATACTCGTATTAATTTTAATTAATTCTCTAGGCTCTATGTATATGATGACAATCATTCTTTGAGTAAAGATGAAGTTGATATGGATTTTGTTATAAATTGTATCATGTGGTTCATGGACCATCAATCGAGCTGAGCTAAATTCTGTACTAAATACAATAAATGCAAAAAAACAATAAACTTTTTCAACTGGCATAAAAACCGTTTTCTGTTCGTCTTTATTCACAAAATTCAGTTTTATCACTCATACATATAAAATGTATAAAAAACAAACTTTTTTAATTTAAGAAATTCAATACATTTCAATTAGTGTAAAATTAATTGATCATAAATAATTTATTTAACTCTTGCAAAGAAATATACTTCTAACAATCAATTTTTCAAAAAATTAAATTAGCTACTATATTTGAGTCTACAGATAGACATTTTTTAAAATTTTTGTGACTTATAATTAATTTTTATTTTTGTTTCATTATACTTACACTTTATAAAAAGTGCATAAGTATAAACATTGCGATTATATACAAGTAAAAAAATATAAAATATTGCTAATGTAAACATCTCAATATAAATATAAATATATCAGTACAAGGTCTTTGTTTCAATATTGTTGATTAAAAATATATACAAATGTTAAAATTCACTTCAAAGAATAATTTACATTTTTTTTTTTAATTTTTACTAGATCACCCAGTTTACTTGTTCATTAATTGTACTATAAAACATACAGATGGTATCTCAAAGCAAGAAAAACATTTAATTCTTAAGTCTGATTAAAGCTAAAGTGTTCTATGTTACATATGCATAATGGACTACTTTTTTCATGTTTGTTTTATCTGTACAAGTATCAAATTGTTAATTAAAATCTCAACTTATATATTTTATTATTTAAAATATCTAATTAAAACATTAGATAACTAGAATAATGTCATTACCATGAATAAAATCTTCAATTTACTATGCATTATCTGTGGTATTAGCTGCAGGGGGAAATAGTGAATCGTAGCTGGGTGGTAAATCTTTATCTGGAGAATTTGAGACAGCAACTTCAAGCATTGGAGCTGAAGATACTGGTAAAGGATGAGAAACACTATGATCCCTCCTCTGCATAGGTAGTTGCACTGCACTATCATTTACAACAGATGGGCCAGCACAGTCAGAAGACCAACACAATTTTTTATATTTGCGACATGTCCATAAACACAGTGTAAGTATGATTACACAAATAAGTAAGCCAGTCACAGCTGCATAAGTCACTTTGGCTTTTGCTTCTTGATCTTCTCTTAATAATTTCTTAATTTCTCCATTTCTTTTGTTATTACAGTCGTATTCATCAGAACAATGAGAACTAGCACAGTTAATAACATTATCACAATGTAATTTAGATTCAATACATTTACGCGGACCATTCACAGATGTTGCCCCAAAAACACCATTCTTAAAACTTTCACAATCTACAAAATAAAATAATTTTTAATTTAATGAATATTTTAAATGTTTAAAATAACAATAAAACTACTGACCAATGAAAGGAGTAAACGCTATAACTAAATCCAATTTTTCACCTCGCTTGAGAAGTTGTTTTGAAACAAATACTTCTGTGGTAATTTTTCCTTTTCTACTCAACTCATCAAAACCTTTAACGATCTTTTCTTCCTCTGAGCTGTCTTCCTTAGAATCATCATCATCATATTCATCATCGAATGAAGACTCAAATAATCTTCTCGTACCATCTATGGTTTCTAATTTTCCACAATAACGATCAGATGAACCACCATTTTCTGATAAAAACTTTAAGAACAAATTAAATTTTTAAACTATACCACGCAATTGTTAAGTGATGCAATAGACAATATTTCTTACCCTTATATAATCCAGGCATTCAACAGTTCCATTGACAACGTGAGATCTTAGAGACATTTTTTGAATGACCGCAAACAGTCCTCGTTCAAAAGGTGCTTGGACTTTAAATTTACACTTCATCTCTGTTCTACGAGACTCAAATTTGTGCGACTGCTTAATTATCAAAGCATTCTCTTTTAGACTTCCTATATTTATCGTTTGTGTTTTTCCCAAAGGATGGCACACCTCGGAACTCTCCAAACCCACTATAACAATAAAGTTGTATTAGATATTTCAACGATTAACAAAATCAAACAGTCATAATTGATCAACAAAAACAGGCAAGTGAAAGTAAATGGAGCGCAGTGGGCTGCACAGTGTATACTCACGTTGATGATAGTTGGGATAGTCGGTGCTTCCAGCCACGAGGCCGACCAGAATGTCAGATGTTACGAAGAGGAGCGTAATCCAAAACAAACGGTCGACGAGCGTGCGACGATCAGCCATTTTGTACGTGATCTGTCATAAATTTCCATGTAAAAAGCGGAATCTACCGTGCACTTATCTGTCCAGCGAAGTTGGGTTCTTAACGAGGTCCGCGGGTATCTCTCTCTCTATAATCTATAAATACACATAAAATTTATAAATATAATACTACTCGTGGTAGAGAATTGGTTTCGGAGTCACCAAGGCGGGCGTGAAAGTGTAATTGACGCACACGGGCGTGGAGAGAGTTCGCCGAAACGAAAAGTAGCCTATAGTAGATTGAAACTGCGCTCTTTGTACTACCTTACTATCACGCGAACACGAGAACACTCGCGTATGTATATATATACGATCACAGGGCAACGGGGCAGCAGCAGCAGCACAATGTGCAGTACACAGCACGTGGGATCTTATAGCACTTGTTGTTTACACGACGCACGATCGACCGAACGGATATCCTATAACGTATATGACGCACAGCCAGCTTATAGTACGTTTGTATGAAACGCAGCAAGCACACTAATGCAAACAGACGCACATTAATATAGGCGCGACGAAGAGCTTCGCAACTCTCAACGACAAATAAAAGGCTGCATTATATATAGTGTATAGGTATATGAGCTAGGTATTACCAATCGCGAGTTGTTATTACGCACATTTCAAGCGATGACGCTCGCCACGATGTGTATATGCGCTGCTCCAGCCACTGACACAATACTCGCACCGTTCGTCGCGCTCTCCCGCAAGCCATTCACCGCGCGCGCGAACAGTCACCGCGGCTTAGCGGCCCCCACTTATATACGTGCCCGTTAATGTGCACGTGCTCGTGGGGCGACTGCCTCGCGATTGATAATTTTACCCCCTCGCAGTCTGCTATTATTTTGTGGAGTTTCAATAAGATTTTTCGAATCACTCATCTCGAGAAATTTTTTTTTATTTACTCAAGACGAGAATCGAACGTTTCATAAATGCATAATTACATTAAGAATTAGAGTACCTACACATAACACGAAAACACTATTGAGATTTATTAAAATTTCAACTGCTATATGATAGCAGGTAGACTATATCGTTTGAGCAAAGGCATACGACATCTATTAGTCATTACTGGCATAACATTTATTCTATTCGAGTTGGTGGTCATTTGTCCAACTATCTATGAAGAAATAATACCTTATATTAGAGTGTTTCAAGTGCATTATTTTTTTTATAAAATCAAGTCTTGATGAAATGATAATAATAAATCTCGACGCGTCTTCGAGAAAGTATATAGTCATTGTTGTATAGGTTGACCAGTAGATGTCGTATACCTTTGCCTAAACGATATAGTCGACCTGCTATCATATAACATGAATCGATTTTGACCGACTTATGTCTTATTCATCGTTTTACTCATCGCTCAAAGACACGATATATATAACAGAAACACAAAAATATACAGTTATGAGTCATGCTACAATTCGACGTTCAAACTGTTGTAACGGTCGACGCAGCGCTTTATAGTTCAAAGAGCGACGAATTGCAGACGTCGCACGCGGCAACCACCGTTCACGGCGACGACCATCATGGAAGAACCTGCAGAATTATGCGATCAACAAATAAAGTACTTGCTCCACATTCAAGTTCAATGAGTCGACGCCAAATCGGATGCAGTTATCGATCTGCATCGTGTGTACTTTTTGAATTTAACCTTCAATTTCGGTCGGGTAGCAGGCGAAAACACCTCCAGTGACCCGAACTACAGGTGGCTTCGCACCGATTCTCCCGACGTGTCGAATTCGTTTTATAACAACAGCGTCGATAACGATCCGATTGGAAATCAATGTCCTTATCTTACGATTTCACTCGTGAATTATATTTTATGCACTTGCAGCTTGGACGTAGTTGATATAGAATGTAATTTTCCACCGATCGACTTTGGCTCTATTGGAGTTGGTTGCAAGAAAACTGCCCATATCACCGTCAATGGTCCCCCGTCACCAACATATACGGTGAGTGTATAGTTCACCCGTTGCACTAATTCGACTCAATGGACAGTTACTGAACAAAAAATTCACCGTTCGCCTATCGCTTACCCGCAGATGTATACGTACAGCTTTGAGCTGAGGAATACGAGCGAAATAGACTCTGTATTCGAATTCGAAGGCTCTAACAAAGGCGCTCTAGAAGTCGGCGTTGAGGATACGAAAACCATGAAAATCCATTTCAAACCAGATTTGCCTCATCGCTTGTATTCCTGCTTACTCTGGATATCTGTGCACGAAGGGAGCAAACCAATAAAATCGAACCACATCTTCATTACTGGATCGTCGAGAGGTAATGCAGTGCTTACGATCCACATCCATAGCCTTGCTCTCTTTAATCGTTTCTAGGCTCAAGAGTCACGGTCGATTTCAACAAACTCATCTTCGTATTGAAAAATTCCTGCGAACCACAAGTGAAATATTTAAAGTTAACCAACGCTTCGGACGAGGAGAGCGACTTCATGATCGAGAACCATTGCGAGCATTCCGCCTTTAAAATCGAGCCGAAATTCGGCAACGCGGCGCCGAGAGAGACAACGGAGTTGAAGATCGAGTTCCGACAAGAGAAAACTGGAATGAACAAGTGCATCCTGCCGATACTCTTCTCGAAACAAGCAAGCTATCGCACCTGTGAATTATTCGATCGATATTAATTTTACGGCAGAGATAATAATCGTTGCCCAATGACATTTTAAGGCGCCGATTTTCGTGGAACTTTACGGAGTTTACAGCTCGGTCGACAATTACGACTGGGAATGTGTGCTGGAGCATCACAAATCAAACGCGGAGAATAGTTACGCGAATTACATGAGCGACGTTCATCCAGTCGCGGAAGATTTCGAAGGATCGTGGCCGGATCCACCGGCGAACATCGTGGTGTCTCCGGACTCGATTTTCTCGTGGGACGATTGCCACGAGGGCGAAGAAAGTTGCAACTCTTACACGATCGAATTGTACAATAGAAACTGTTGCAGGGTATACGTCGTTTGGGAAGAATATTTTTTTACGGGTATGTTGAAGAATTAGACGAATCACGCGGTATCGATCAACGCCACCGAGAGCTTAACTATACATTTTTCAGATAAGTGGCTGCCATTCGTGATAGAGCCAGAATCCGTAATCATCAATTCGAAAGAGAGTTCGGAGTTCGTCGTTTCCTTCCACCCGTCTGCCGAGAACGAATTTTACTCGTGCCTGCGCAGAGCTCTGGTCTATCGATTACCCGATAACGACGACGAAGACGCGAACATCGAAGTCAATCCCGAAAAGCTCATGGAAATGAGGATCGTACCCGAGATCGTTTCCATCAAGCTTATAGGTAAAATCACGCGTTCGACGGACACGCGTGTGCGCGGAGAGCGCTTCCTTATACATCGTATTGTTTAGAGTATAGAAGTACCCGAAAAACTTTCTCTTTTTCGAGCTCGAGTCGATCAATCGAATTTTCGGGTAAATCCGATATTTTCTCTTTTATTTCCGTTGCTCGCCATCAAACGACACGCGCGTGCTGTCAGAAAGTATGAGTCTAGCGGAGTAGGGGCCAAGCCTGTGCTATGCCTATAGTCGGATGATACTTTCACTGTCACGCTCATGCGAGACCCCTACTTCGCTTTTCAATTGTTACTGCGCACATGGCTTGGAGCACGTATTTTTTCTTACATGCGTAGTATGTACATGATTCGTAGTGCTTGTAAATAGACAGTTTAATTCAAGACACCGTGGTGTGGACACTGTATATAGCTCCGAGCTACTTACTAAGTAGTAAGTAAGTACTTACTTCGGACACATGTTTTTTTTCTACCTGTGTAAATCTTAATTCCAATTGCGGCTAAAGAGTCAGTTTACGTCAAAACAGCACAGTGAAAACAGCTACAGTGATTTTAGTGATAAAAGTTGAAAAATATCCCAAAATATAAACTATATAATAATTATATAGAATACATAATATATTTTATCCCAAAATATAAAATACGTGTTCTCTTTTTCGTTGTCGAGAGCACAATTCGTAGTGTGGGTACATTAAAATATTGCATTGAAAGCAATAAAAATCTATCTTAAAATTGAACAATCGTGTATCGTGTGTCAGTGTAAAAACCCATGGAAAATATCAACAAACCATCGAACTTCGAAGAATGGAAGACTTTACGCGCAAAAACCAATTGGAAGATCAAACAAGACCGATACGATCTTCTCCTAAAGCTCGATACCTTGATCAACGACTGGAACTTCGTACTTCCCAACCTTCGGGAAATTTTTCGGAGCCAAGAAATCGATTGTCTTCTCGTGGATTCTCTGAATTACTGGGGTGGCAATGTGGCTAGAGATAGACTGCCAAAGAGATTCATCAAGTTCGTGGCTCGGACCGGCTACAGGCACGAGCCCCAAGTCGACAAGGACGGCAAGCCGCAGCTGCATCAGACCACACCGGTGCATCACGTAGCCAGACGCAACTGCTCCAACAAAAACATCGTCCGCCAGCTCATGAAGATATTCGACTTGAATTACATCGACAATTTTGGCTTCAGGCATTTTCACGTGGCATGCGTATACGGTCTCGAAGACCTCGTCGAGAAATTCCTCGAGCTCGGCCAGGATCCCAATTGCGTCGATCCGGTAACGGGCGATACGCCGCTACACTTGGCCGTGGCCAACGATAACGAGCATCTGATCGAGGTGCTGCTGAGCCGCGGCGCCGAGCCCCGCTTGACCAACGAGAGAACCGGCGCGACGCCTCTGCACGCCATTTGCAAGCGCGCCAACAATGCCGCCAAGGCCGCGCAGCTGTTCTTCGACGTCGCCGATAAACTCGGTCGGCCCATGCGAGTCGATGCCCCGGACAAGTCGGACGACACGCCGCTGCATCTGGCTCTGAAGCACCGAAACGTGGACGCGGTCGGCCCATTACTGAGGCGGGGCGCCAGTCCGAACCGGCCCAACTCGGAGGGATCGACGGCTCTGCACCTCGTCTGCGAGCGCTACGACAGCGAGCTGTTCAAGACGATACTCGAGACGAGCGACGATGAATACCGTCCGGTGCGCGTCGACGCCAAGGACGAGAACGGCGACGCGCCGTTGCACTTGGCTCTGAAGCTGAAAAAATACGATCTGGCCAAATTGTTGATGGAAGCGGGCGCCGACGCGACCGCGTCCGGCGCCGAAGGGGCGACGCCTCTGCACATCTTATGCAAGCAAGTCACCGATCCCCACGAGGAGCCTTTCGCGGACTTATTTAAACATTGCAAGGAGAGAAATCAAACGTTGCGCGTCAACGCCCAAGACGCGCTCGGCAACACGCCGTTGCACGTGTTCGCGCAACGGGGCTTGGTCGGTCCCACCCAAGATACAATCAGATTTCTGTTGAGACGCGGAGCCGATGTGAATCTGGCCAACAACGAGGGAACGACACCTCTGCACATCATTTGCAAAGTACACTATGACCCAGGGCATTACGAGAGGGATTTTCTTCTCAGCTGCGACATATACAATTGGCCGCTGGAAATCAATGCTCAGGATCACTCGGGTAATACACCATTGCACTTGTCTCTGCATAACAGCTGCAGGAATGTGACCTACTCGTTGCTGGAAAATGGCGCCAATCCAAATTTAGCCAATAAGAAGGGAATGACTCCTCTCCACTCTGCTCTCACGAAAAACAACATAGATTCGGATTTAATCGCAACGATGTTGAGGAAAGACGGCGATCCGAATTTGGCCGATGAGCAGGGAATGACTCCTCTCCACTTGGCTGTCAAAATGAAAAACCAGGATTCGATCGAGATGATGTTGGAAAGAGGCGGCAATCTGAATTCAGCAAATAAGAAGGGAATGACTCCCTTCCACTTTGCTCTCGAAGAAAACAACGAAGATTTGATCATGATGCTGTTGAGAAAAGGCTGCAATCCAAATTCGGCCAACGAGAAGGGAATGACTTCTCTGCACTTGTTGTGCTCTACGAGTTCTGGATGCGACCGCGAGTCGGCGGATATGCTGCTCGAGCTCGGCGGCAACGACGAGCATCGGCCGCTGCAGATCGACGCTCGGGACAAGAAGGGCCGGACACCGCTGCAACTGGCAGTGGAGAATTTTTTGCCGCTGACGGCCGAAGCGATCTTGGAGCTCGGCGCCGATGTATCCAACTTCGTTTTCCCCACCGAGAGATGCTTTCCCCGGAAATTGCCACGGCTGTGCGTAGAAAGTCGGTCGATGAAAAAATTGAGACTGGCCGCTAGCGCTATGGCCATCGTCGAGAGTCTGGAGAAGAGGGGATACGAATTTTACCGATGCGACGCTCTGAGAATCATGAAATTTATCGCTGACAAGCATCTGTTTGAGAATCCGTCGGGTCGTGATAAAGCTTGGGACGACGAATTGGATTACGCGAGCAAAGCCAAAGAGATATTAATAAGAAAAAGTGATCCGAACCTATCGCTCAACGACCTGATCCCGCTACAAAGCTGCGAGGTGCTGAAACGACTCACAGCCATAGAGTCAGACGACGGAGACTTCCTGCTTTATTCGTACCTGGAGCGCAATCATTTCGACAAATGGGAAGATACTTTTATTTTGCATCTGTGCGAGAAAATGTCGAGGAAATTTTTCCAGGAATGGGCCTTAGATCCTATCGTGTTGTTATTTCACTATCAACTACCGATTCTCTGCTGCGAGCTGATCCTCGAGAACCTGACGAACAGGGATTTGTATAAAATTTGTTTGGCGGATCCGAGCCTAAGCTCGTGATGGCGATGAGCATATCTAAATGTATTTTTGTAATGTTTGCTGTATTTTAATTTTAAAGATTTTCCATAGTATTCAAATGAATAAATTTAAAAAAAGACAATTTTGGTTTTTCAATTTCTTGTAAACTCCTTCATATTTTGAAATAAAAGATCTCAAATTTTGTACATGAGACTTGAATACATACATCAAGGATATAGTAAATAATTGACCACATTTGACATTCGTGCAGGTGACACCTATTTTCGCCCTCTGCCCTGTCCCGAGTGGGAGGAGCCGCAAATTATAACGATGCCGGAATGCTACCTATCCGAAGCCACCTACACGACCTTCGCGTTAAGAAACGTTGGCAAAGAGCCGGTCGTGTTCTGTTTCGAGTCCCCAAAAGACAGCCACTTCTGCGTCAAACCGTACATGGGTGTCGTGCAGGGCAGCGACTCCGGGGACTCGAAGTAATAGCAAAACTTCATTTCGTTTGTCAAAATAAAATCCTTGACTCGTCTCTTTCAGTTATCAATTGATCGTCGTGAAAATGGTTTCGAGCCCGAGGGATGAATTCGAGGAGAATAAAAAGTTCGAGCAGTTATTTTACGAGTGCTGGCGAGTCGTGCTGAACGGAGAGACAGCCGAGTACATCGAGTTTCGTGGCAGCGTCGAGAACATCCACGTGGCGTTTGGGCAAGATGAGACGAAACTCTTCCAAGCTTGCCTCGATTTTAAAAAGCCAGAAAATTGCATCAATTTCAATCCCGTTCTTCATATTTCCGAGGATAAAGTCGAAGTGACGATTTACAACAATACTCGGCATTCTTTGGGGTAACGATCGGCGTTTGATTTCTAAAAAGCGCAGTTTAAAAAAGTAAGTTCGTAAAATTTTTCCAGTTTTCGTTGTGATGAAGCAGAGTCTCACAAAGGCAAATTGGATTTCTTACGGCCCACAAAAGAAGTCATGGACTGTTCGCCAGAAGTAGACTTGATCGGTAGCAATCAAAGAATCGTACAAACTTGGCATTATGATGAAGCATACGAGGATGCTAGATTCAATACCTTCTGGCATTTTTGGATAACTAATAACAGCGGAAAAAAGAAACGCATTACAGTGGCAGTCGTCGTAGTGTTAGATGAACTAAAACTTGAAGTATAAGTTCATACGTTCGATGCATATTATATTTTTGGACATTTCAGAATGTAATTATAAAAACATGAATTTCTTTTAGGCTGCTAGAAATCCTGTAAGCATTCTTATATCGGATTATCATTCAGACCATATCGTGGAAGACTTTTCGATTAAAAATTTGAATAATAAATGCATGACATTGTCTATGCCATTCATCGAAGACAATCAGATCAGATTTCACCCTTCGACGTTCCAAATCGAAGGGGGTGAAAGTAAAAATATAAAAATCCATTATACACCGATAGAACTCGTCGAGGAGACTCGAGCGATGGAAATTGTAATCATGCGAGAGTCCGGGAATGTCGCACATTGTATGAAACTTTTCGATTTAAAGATAACTTGTCGCTTCGATCTGAAAGTAAATAATTTTTTTTAGGTTTATTGATTTACAAAAATGTTACACACGAGCTCCTTTGATCTTAGTTTCAGGAAACGAAATTCTACTCTGAAACAAATAAATTTATAAGCGAATATTTCCTACGGAACTTTATGGAAATCAATCGGTAAATTATTATGATATATTGAGGTACAAGTGAAATAATTAAAAATTGAACAAAAATAAACTATTACAACAGGTTACAAGATCTATGCAATCAATTAGAACCCAACGAAAAACCAAATCCAGAACTCCAATTAAAGGTACCTTGCAGAGATCTGGAAGATGGCGAAAAATTCACCGTCCACCTGCGATGCAAAAACGACAATACTTTCCCTATTATTTGGAGATTTAAGAGAATAAATTGTCCCTGTTCGCGCTCCCCGCAATCCCGGCAATGTTGTTGCGGCGATTATTTCATAACGATTAATTCAGGCAAAGATTCTTTCTGCGTTTTACCAGTTAAATACCTTTATTTTTTTTTCGTATATATCTAACGATCTACAAAACCTCGTTGATATCGATGAATTTTTTCTGTTTCCAAAAGAATTCAAGAAATTATTTGACAATCGAAATTTCCAAAGATTTAAACAAGAAGAAGCTTCCAGCTGCTTGGGCGGTGGACATAATGGCCAACCGATTTATCGATTTGACAATAGTGCCGGATAAACCAAACATCGTGTCTAGCTCTTACCTGAGTTTCAATAATTTACCCTCGGCTTTGAGAAAATTCAGAGATATACCTTATCAGGTTACTTTTTGCATTTCTACATTGATGTTACAAATAATCGAATCGAAATTCAATTCACATAGGCATTGTGGCTGTGCAATGACAGCGAGACCGTAATGCCGTATGAAATCGACGTCAATTCCGATCGAACGCCGATTGAATCGTCGAATACTATTGGCTCGTTGACTGCGCTTAATCGAACACCTGTAGTCTTGAGAATCATATCCGACCAAATGGGCGTAAACACAGTGGGTACCCACCTAATAAGAGCATTTTATGGATTAAAAACATCGAATACACTTCCTCAGGTTAAATTTAGGGATAACGGCATGACGTGCGATTCGATGAAAATCGGCGCTGAACCGATCGAAGACGGCATATCGGTAGGGTGGGATCATCGTCGTGCCGGCGACGATGCGGACATCTCTCAACTTGGACTCTTCGCTTCGATAGAGCCTAATTTCGTCGAATTGACGATAGCAACGAACCGCGAGGATTCTAGATCATTCATCATAAAAAATACCCACAAACAGCACGCGTTGACTTATAAATGGACGAAGTATGTTACATCAATGTCGGTCAACACTTTAAATGTATAATATGATTACCTTATGTTAATATGCTTGATAAATTGCTCCAAGTTGCATCGTACCGGAGACAGTGCGCGTTGAATTTCGTGAAAATAGGTATTTTGATTTAATTTCTAATTTTTTAATCTAAATTAATTTTTTTTTCGTTAACTTTTCGAAAATTTACTCCCATTCAGCGAGGGTACGATTGGACCAGAAACCCAGAAGGAAATGAAACTTCACGTGAGAACGGAAGACAGAGAGTGCGTCATCGACATCGATCTGTATTGTCGATTCGAAGACTGCGCGAGAAGGAGCGAAATCTGGAGGCAAATGAACGCCGAGGTAGGGCTGTCTAGTTGGTTTTTCCCAAAGCAGATCTGCAATAATTAATAACGTGGGAAAAAACGTCCCGCGCGCGGCATATGCGTGACCGATAAAATGTTATTAATCGTTCTGTTTTCGAGTCATCGCCCCGTTTGAAACTTGTTTATCAATAAAATTATAGAAGTGCTCGAAATCCGCGAGCTTGAAACCCATCGTCTTCTGGCGAACGTTCACGGTGAGGGTGATCGCGATGGACTCTGCCAAATTGATGAACAATACCTGGGACAACAGCGATTGGGAGCGCGTCAGAGAAAAAAAACCAACGAAGGTCCCGGACTTTTACATTCCCAAATGCCCCGACACCGATAGCAAACTGCCCGCGCCATCTCCTTCCTTTTCCTCTTGCACCTCTTGCTCTTATTCGTTCGATTCTACGCTCGGTACCTCAATAAGTGCGAGAACGCCGGTCTCGAACTCTGGATGTTTATTGGATAAGCCCGCCACCGACGCGGCGATAAATATCTTGGAAAATGCTTTAACGTGAGTTTTGAAGCTCCGCGCGATACGCAGGCAGCTGATTATATTTTGTGTCCGTAGGGAGATATTGCAAGGCGACGATGAAGTGCTACAGATCAAGGGCAAAGCAACGAATTTTACGTACGATCGTGTACCGACCAATCCCCTGGAAAGGAGAGACGCGATGGACCGAATCAATCTCTCGGGTTCTCCTGGTGCGGCCGAAAAAGTGTTGAAGGAAATAATCTTGGAAAATGTGCGAGAGGAAGATACCGTCCTACAAGAGAAAGCTAAGGGAATAGCGTCAATCTTTCATATTCAAGATCGTTTATCAACCAATACGCTGGAAAGAAATCAGTTGAAGAAGCGAGTCAGTCTTCCTCCGGCCAAACCAGTTTCACCCAGATTAGCCTCTAGTTTGCAGTGAGTAATATAAAAAAAAATTATCTCGCGAATAAAGAATTGTAATAATCAAGGAATTGATATTTTATAATCTTAATAGCTCACGTATCAAATCAATTAATAATTTCATCGGAGATCAAAGACGCAGGTGGACTCACTGAATTAACACTATATCATCATTTTTCGAGCTTTGGATATGTTTTTATTTTTAACGACCGGAGCTAGATACTTAATTTTGCGATAAATAAATTTTTATTGCAAAGATTATTGCTGCGTGTATAACGAACTAACATTTCAAGCTCAACAATTACCAATTCAGATAAAATAATAAATGATTTACAAATTTAAACGAAACTTCGAATTCTTCATTTTTGACTATAATTATTACACGAATCGATTCGCCTCGATCGACTGCGTAATCGATTCAGCGAATTTGTATGCATGCGCCAATTTTTGCGATAACCGACTCCGAAGTCTGCAAGTAAGTCGTGAATTTCACACACGTGTGCTGTCGTGTGCACTGTGCGCTCTGACTCGAGCACCGAAATAGGCTATATTCGGAGGAGAAGCAGAAGCGCAGTTACCTCTTTCAGTGTACAGCTATATGATACATCTGTTGCCGCTTTTACAACGCGTGTACTGACACGCCGTTTTATTGAATTTCGTCATCTAAGCAATTTCAGTCAAAACTTATCAACATGGTAAGAAATAGTGACATTTATCTATTACAGAACACTAGAATCTATCGTTGAATGTCACATAATTTTGCGTACTTGCTAGATTATTTTAAAGAAAAATAAATAAACCTAACCTTATGTTTTACTTAAAATGTATGTATTTAATTTTATTCTGAATGTGACATTACAGCTGTGAATCATTTTTGCTATTATTTTTTTCCAATTGGATAAAATTGTTTATTTAAATATGACAAAATTACTACTAGGCAGAACTGATCATGTATGTTTAAAAAAAATTACAGGGAACAGAGAGGAAGGGTACATTTAAAGTTCAATATTTACAAAAAATTGAACACGATGCACAGCATAAATGGGAAGTGTCAAAAGCATATGAAATGGATGCACCAACTCATCCTAAAAAAAAGCCAGATGAAAAGTTTTTAACTACCTTTCCATTTCCTTACATGAATGGAAGACTTCATCTTGGTCATGCATTTTCTCTTACTAAATGTGAAGTAAGTCAATTTAATATTGTTATTTTATAAATTATGATTTTTTATTTTATTGACGTTGATTTTTTCTCCAGTTTGCTGTGAGATACCAACGCTTACTAGGCAAAAATGTTCTTTTCCCATTCGGATTCCATTGCACAGGAATGCCTATTAAAGCTTGTGCAGATAAATTAAAACGTGAAATGGAAACTTATGGCTATCCACCTAATTTCCCTGAATTTGAAGAAGAAGTGGAGGAAGTTGTTACTGATGTCAAAATTGTTGATAAAAGTAAAGGAAAAAAGGTAATTTTTATAGATTATTAATACTCGTTTATTTTCCTGTTTTTCAATGTTTATTTATCATCTGGTTTTTTTTTTAGAGCAAAGCTGTTGCCAAAACTGGAAAAGCAAAATACCAATGGCAAATAATGCTCAGTTTAGGATTGAAAGATGAAGAAATCAAAAATTTTGCAGAAGCTGAGTATTGGCTCGATTACTTTCCACCTTTGGCTGTTCAAGATTTAAAACATTTTGGATTGCATGTATGATCCTTAATTTATTTTTGACAATTGATTTTAATTATATCAATAATTATCATTAATTATAATTGATTTTTTAGACGGATTGGAGAAGATCATTCATAACTACAGATGCTAATCCTTTCTTCGATTCATTTATAAGGTGGCAGTTCTGGCATCTGAAAGCTAGAAATAAAATTGCCTATGGCAAAAGACACACAATCTTTTCTCCAAAGGATAATCAACCTTGTATGGATCATGACAGACAAACAGGTGAAGGTGTTGGCCCACAAGAGTACACCATAATTAAAATGAAAGTGATGAAACCTTACCCAAAAAAATTACAGTAAGTTTTATGAGTTATAAAGAAAGTTGAAAGTTTAGTATCTTACTTGCAATTTTATTTCAGATGTGTATCTGATGATACTCCTATTTATTTGGTAGCTGCCACACTTAGACCAGAAACAATGTATGGTCAAACGAATTGTTGGGTAAGACCTGACATGAAGTATATTGCTTTCTCTACAATCAAAGGGGAAGTGTTTGTGTCCACTAAAAGAGCAGCGCGAAATATGTCTTGGCAAGGATTTACAAAAGAAGAAAATAAAATTGATATTGTTGCAGAATTAGTTGGATCTGTAAGCATAATAATTGAATTTTGAAAAATTACTATAATTACAAATTGATTAACTTTTCAATGACATTTTAGGATATTCTAGGAATTCCCTTGAAGTCTCCAAAAACTTCCTATGATGTAATATATACCCTTCCAATGCTCACTATTAAAGAAGATAAAGGTACAGGTGTTGTTACATCTGTACCCAGTGATGCTCCTGATGATTATGCAGCATTAACTGACTTAAAAAAGAAACAGCCATTAAGAGAAAAATATGGTATTACTGATGACATGGTTTTACCTTATGATCCAGTGAGCTCAAGTTCAAATTATTATTACTTAATTTTATTTTGATCTTAAATAATTTAATGTAATTTTTACAGATCCCAATAATTGAAGTGCCCGATTTTGGAAATTTATCAGCAGTTACTGTTTGTGAACAACTGAATATACAGTCACAAAATGATGCTGTTAAATTATTACAAGCCAAAGAAATGGTGTACTTGAAAGGATTTTACGATGGTGTATTACTGGTTGGTGAATATAAAAATCAAAAAATAAGAGATATCAAGAAAACTATTAAAGATGAGCTCATTAAAAATAATGAAGCAGAAGTTTATTATGAACCCGAGAAAAAAATCATGTCAAGATCTGGTGATGAATGCGTAGTTGCTCTATGCAATCAGTGGTATCTAGTTTATGGAGAGCCTGAATGGAGAAAACAGGCTGATCGAGCACTGGAAAACTTAGAAACTTATCATGATGAAGTGAGGAAAAACTTCAATGCTTCGCTTGATTGGCTTCATGAATATGCTTGCTCAAGAACCTATGGTTTGGGTACAAAGGTACCATGGGATCAACAATGGCTAATTGAATCATTGTCAGATTCAACAATCTATATGGCATATTATACTGTAGCTCATTTAATTCAAGGAAATAGTTTCAAAGCTAATCAGCCAAATGCACTGAACATAAAGTAATTATTTGAAAATAATTTAATTTTAAATCATATATCAAATAATAATTTATTTTTTAAATAATTTAGGGCTGAAGATATGACTTCTGAAGTTTGGGATTACATCTTTTTCAAGGATGCAAAATTACCTTCCCCAAAAACTTGTAAAATACCTAAACAATCATTAGAATTAATGAGAAGAGAATTTCAGTATTGGTATCCAGTAGATTTAAGAACATCAGGAAAAGATCTTATTCCAAATCATCTGACCTATTACCTTTACAATCATACTGCTATCTGGCCCAATGAACCAGAAAATTGGCCAAAAGCAATAAGAGTTAATGGTCATTTACTGCTTAACTCTGCAAAGGTAAAAAAAAAACTGATTTATTGCATAATTGATATTGTATCATTTTTGTAACAAGTTATGAATTGATTTTTCTTTTCAAGATGTCAAAGTCTGATGGAAATTTCCTCACTCTTTCCGAGGCAATAAGAAAATATTCTGCTGATGGTACAAGGTTGTGCCTAGCTGATTCTGGAGACTCAATAGAAGATGCTAATTTCGTAGAACGTACTGCAGATGCTGGTGTTTTAAGATTGTATACATTTATTGAATGGGTAAAAGAAATTGTAACAGCATCTCCCGAATTTTTCCGCCAAGGAAAGTCTAGCACATTTAATGACAGAGTATTTGAAAGGTAATAAATGGCGTATTTCAATAATACCCACTGCATATTGTAATGAAATATTAAATTTTATTATTGACTTTTTTTTTAGTGAAATCAATTTAAAGATTCAGGAAACTAAAGAGAATTATGATAAGATGCTTTTCAAAGAAGCTTTAAAGACTGGATTTTACGAATTACAATCATCAAAAGATAAATATGTACAATTGAGTTCATTAGAAGGCATGAATCATGAGCTCCTGAAGAAGTTTATAGAAGTACAAATTATTCTTTTGTCACCAATATGTCCACACGTTGCAGAACATATTTGGAACTTGATTGGCAAGGTATTTTTTTAAAAAGTTTTTTCATGCAATTTCTTTATTTATAAAATAATGAAATTAATAATTCTGTGTACATTTTAGAAAGAATCTATTTTGAATGCAAGATATCCTACTGCTGGTCCAATAGATAAAATTTTGATTGAATCATCTCAGTATCTTATGGATGCTGCTCATTCGTTTAGAGTGAGGTTGATCAATCATACTACTGTTAAAACAAAAAAACAAAAGGGTCCTGTTGCTCCAATTGAAAAACCTACTGTAGGTACTATTTATGTTGCCAAAACTTGGCCTGCTTGGCAGAGTTCAGTTCTTACATGTATGAAAGAACTATACATGGTGAGTTGGATTGATTAACAATTAAATCATATGAATATATTATGAAATAAGTTGTGATGATTCATTTTAATTTTACTTAGAAAAATGGAAACTGTCTCCCGGAAAATAAAATTATCGCTGCAGAGTTAGGTAAAAAAGCTGAGTTGAAAAAGTATACTAAGAGAGTGATGCCTTTTGTGCAAATGACAAAAGAAAAAATGGAAGCAGTTGGAATTGGTGCTCTTAATCTTACACTTGACTTTAGTGAATATGATGTTTTAACTGGAAGCCAAGAATATTTGCGTAGCACACTTGATGTAAGTAAAAATTAAAGGAATTTATTCATTTTGAAAATCTGCATGCAATGAAATTTATCTCTAATCTTTTCTTTGCAGCTTGAAAAATTAGAAATTAAGTATTCTGATGAAGCAGATGATAAGACGAAAGAAGAATGTTGTCCAGGAGCTCCTTACATTGCTTTTTCTACTCAACCAAGTTTAGATTTATATTTTAAAAATTCCCAAAAATGCGTTGGATTGTTTTCTACAACGATAAAAATTTCTGATCAAGATTCAGTAAAGCAAGTCATTGCTAAGCTGGCTAAAAATAGGAATATTAAAGGTAAAATTTTTTGCTCTGAAATTTGAAAAAATCTCTTCACGTGGTTTTATTACATTATTTTTTCAATAACTTTTAGATCTCTCCACCATAACTGTATATCGTCATGAAGATCCAGTTCTGGGTCCACGATCAATTCCTTCAAGTGAGAACATTCTACGAGGAATGCAAAGAATACCCGATGATGCAGTATTCTCCGTTGATTTTGATAAAAATATAATTAACCTTCTCATTAACAATACTGCGCATCATGTGGGAATTGAGGTTGTCTATTGTATAGACTTGTAGATTTGGTTATGCTCTAACATAATTAAATAATTGATTTATTTTGTTCATGGAGCAAATGTAAAGTATTAACTTGACAATTGAATTGTATTTTAGATAACAATTTAATAAAAACACAATTTTTAAAATGTGAAAAAATATATATTATCTACCATTTACAAAAGTATCAGGGATTCGTCGAAATACAGCTAAAAATTTGTCTCCTTTGTTTCGTGTTACTTTCTGACCTTCTTCAGTACTTTCGTACAACTTTTCTACAATTGGATCAGTAGTCAACTCTTCATCGGGAATTCTTTCAAAAAGAGGATGTTCAGTTAAATGTTTTACCATCCACTCGTGCAAGTCTTTGACATCTGTCATCGTATATACAATAGCCTGAAGAATTAAAAGCTCATAAGTAAAATTGCATGAGTAATAAGTTTTAGATAGGATTATATTAACTTACGCCTTCTGCTAAGATGTATGCATATTCAGCCAAAAGGCATGGGTTGATAATGCGCCACTTGTGTTTAGCCTTCTTGAAATGTGGATCAGGATACAAGAAGAACATTTTCTTCAATTGACCTTTCTTGAAATAATTTGGCAAATATTTCATAGCATTCGTTCTAATACAAGCTATGTTTCCATATTGTCCAGGATGCAGCAAGCGTAAAGATGCAATTCTATCCATAACGTAGTCTGACACTTTGACACGAATTTCCATACCAACCATCAGATTGTCAGGAAACATGGTAGAAAGAGTTACTAAAATAATAAATAAATGTGTAATTTGTAATGTTCTATTTAAAAATGTCTTAAAAACTTAAAAAAGGAATATACCAAGTAGTCCACCGTATCCACAGCCAATATCTGCAAATTCAACAGGTTTGGTAAGCTGTTTTGAATCATCCTCTGCATCTTTGACACAGAAATCTGGATACAACGGTGTCCAATCCATTTCATCGGGATTATTAGGGCTGCACAAAAATTTTATGAGTTAAAAATGCAACAAAAGAAATAATTTATAAATATGGTATAAGGTAAATATGAACTTACTACTCGATGCAGTGATCTGCAATCGGATTGGAATGGGCACGTTGCCGATAATACTTCTTTTGAGGAAGCGATACCGCCGTGGTATCCATCGTTTCCATTTTTGAATTATAATAGAAATAAAATAATCACAAGAAACACAACCAACACCACTACCGGCTCCCAGCAGCCACGAATAATTCACTGTTACACAGCACAATCAAATAATTATTCTCAACGAAGCAGCTGGCCGCCAACGAATGTTGACAAATTCAAACGAAAACAACAGACAAATCACGCTGGAATTGTCGTCGATACAATTATAAGAGGTTGTAATAAAAGCACGACGCAGGGCGACCACGCGGTCGTCGCCGTATGGCAGTTTTGTCGTCCGCTTCGTTCTCGTGTAGTTGGTGACGGGAGTGGGGGCTTGAAATTTTTCAAAGCTCATGCGCGTGTCGAACTGAGTTTACGACCAAGATATAAGTGACAGAGATGTTTCCGCGATGCGAGAAAAATATTTTCTTATTATATTTTTCATATGTCACGAGGTTTTTAAAAAACTGCAAAACTTGGCAATTAATATTCTTAAACATGTTTTAATCACACACGATTCTTTCGTTTTTTGAATAAATGACATTTGATATAACAAGGTAATCTTATATATTATTTTACAAACATTTATACACAAAACGTTAGCATCGTTGGCAATTATTTTTTTTGTTCTCTCAAGCTTTTGAATCTCCTCGTCTATCGATTCGTTTCAATTACTTGGTTGTTATTGAGTCAGTGTTGGTGTTGAACTACGACATACATCTAAGTGGAAGACAATCGCCGTCAAAGTTGCTCTTTTGATTAGCAAATCCATTTCCTTAAAATAAAACAAAAAAACGAAAAGCTCCCCGCGGATGATGACGTCTGTGCATGTACCGCCAGGTTGTATGTATATCGACTCGCTCAAGCTTGGGGGCAAGCTCAGGATCTCTAGTTAGGAACTTCCATTTCGGGATTCATGAACATATCTCGCTGTAAAGAGTAAAAAGAGAAAAGAAGCGAATCGATATGGTTTATTCGTGCTTATAATTTGTAAGTTTTGTCATGTCTGCACTTACGACGCTAAGGAGGGCGCAACATTTGGCGGTGCGACTGTCTTTAGCGAGATGACGTCTCACGTACTTGAAGTAGATGTACTCGAAGAAGAGCAGAATGGCCGCTATGAGTATGCCGACCATGAGCATGAGGAAAGCACTCAAGAACTGCTCGAGGGCCAGAGGATCGCTGCTCTTCTGCACTTCTTTGTCGGGCCGACAGGTCCCCGTCATCCAGTAGCGCCGCAACCTCTCTAGGTCACCTGTGGAAAGGCACAGCACGATCGATCGGTGAAAATAACGAATAAATTTTTATCGATCGAGACCAACCGTTGTCGCGATACTCGAGCAGCCGTTGGTTAAACATCTTGAGGAATTTGGAGTTGCGAGGAAAGGCCAGGCCGTAGCCGGTCATGGAGTACCAGGAGCCGACGGTCAGCAGTCGACAATCCTCGTCCTGCGAGACCAAATAATCCAGCACCGTGCCATCGTATATGAACGCGTCGAGGTCGCTGCACAAAAAAAATTAGACGCACGCGTGTACTTAATCGCTCGTGGAAATTTCGTTTGAATGTCGTTTGCAGTGGCGGGTTATGGAGAGCGCGAATCACGACATGGCATGGGGGCGACCTACTTTTGGAATGAATATCGGTATTTTTTATTATACGTGCGTATAAGGATCTATTTAATCGATCTAAATTCCCCAAAGAATCGTCGCCAGGGAATTTCGAATTGTTTCAAACGTTGTAAGAACAATTTATAAAAAGATAAATCGGTAGGCTACCTTCATTGTAAACAATATGATCACATATTCCCTTGACACATTGATCATGTTTGTAGTAAAAACAAATTAGTCGCAATGTTGACTTTCCTGTTGAAACAAGCCATAATATCAGAAAATAAATTTTAAAAATTCAATTTCCGTGGCAATTAATAGAAGGATCCAACGCTCATTTTAAGAATCAAAATGCATAAAAGTGATGAGGAATCCGAACAAATTGTCTCTAAAAATAATTCAAGTGAACAGGACATTGTAGTTTCAGACAACAAAAAATACGTTTGTGATATTTGTCAGGAAGAATTTATACTCGAATCAAGCATGATAACACACCGAGACATAATTCACGATGATCAGAAAAAATTTGAGTTCCAAAGTCATTTGAGTAGACACCAAACATTGGCACAAAAAGGCTGCAAAGATTTTGCACCCGACAGATGCGAGAAAAAATTTATGAAATTTATAAATCGAGTTTCTCTACTCACCAAAAATCAGTACACAAAGATCGCAAAGATTTCTCATGCGACAATTGCGGAGAGAAATATAAAAAGAAATCTCATTTGCTCTTCCATCTAAAGACAGTACACGATGATTGGAAAGATTTAGCCACCAAAGTATCCAAAAAGTACTCATGTGATAATTGCGAGAGGAAATTTGGAAGAAACACAGATTTGTTGAGGCATCAAAGGACGGTACACGAGGGTCACAAAGATTTCGCATGCGACAATTGCGAGAAGAAATTTGGGCATAAATCGCTTTTGCTCATCCATCTAAGAACATTCCATGAAGGTCGGAAAGATTACACATGTGACAAATGCGAAAAAAAATTTGGGGTTCAAAGCAATTTGATAAAACATCAAAAAACAGTACACGAGGGTCGTAAAAATGTTGTCTGTGACAAGTGTGAGAAAAAATTTGGATCAAAATTAGATTTATTGAGGCACCAAAGGACACTACATGAAGGTCGTAAAGATTATGCATGCGATAAATGCGAGAAGAAATTTGGACGAAAATCGATCTTGATCCGACACCAAAAAGCAAACCCACGAAGGTCGCAAAGATTACGCATGTGATAAATGCGATAAAAAATATGGACAAAAATGGCTCTTGCTCTCCCACCAAAAAACAGTCCACGAGGGTCGCAAAGATTACGCATGCGACAGGTGCAAGAAGAAATTTGGGGTTCAAAGCACTTTGATCAGACACAAAAAAACAGTCCACGAAAGTCAGAAAGATTACGCATGCGATAAATGCGAGAAAAAATTTGGATATAAATGGCTTTTGCTCTCCCACCAAAATACTGTTCATGAAGGACGTAAAGATTATCCATGCGACAAGTGCGAGAAAAAATTTGGCCAAAAATCAAATTTGCAAATTCACTTAAAGACAATACACGAAAGTCAAAAAAATGTTGCATGCAATAAATCGAGAAGAAATTTTAACTAAAGCCGCATTTGCTCTTGCAACACAATACAGTGACACAATACTCGAAGATCATAAAGATCACGTGTGCGACAATCGCGAGAAGAAATAATGATTGACAATTTTGTAAATATGTATAGATACTCTTACATATATTTTTCTAAATTCCAATAAAAAGTGTGTTGAAATGATTTGTGTATTATACCTAAACCTCGGGCATCCAACTATCATCATATCTTTGTACATTAAGGTAGTTGTAGGGTTTTGAGATGTCGCGTACTAATTGAGGAGCGCGCCTCGCGCTCCCTCTGGCAAGTATGACAGAAAGAGAGCTGCGGCGTTATTGAGGAGCGCGCCTCGCGCTCCCTCTGGCAAGTATGACAGAAAGAGAGCTGCGGCGTTACGCTACTCATATACACAGCATCGGCTTTTTTCG